>ML846223.1:0-23513 GCA_009831015.1 Picea engelmannii
AATTTACATTCCAAATGAGTATAAGTCTAATTGGGGCCTTGATCGGGAAATTTCTCCTAGTTGACTACCAAGAATTTTTCTAGGCATCAAGAAAACTGATTTTTCCAGGCATCAAGAAAACTGCAAGGACTATTTTTATGAAATTTGTAATCACTTTATGATTCCTCTGCATATGGCTTTAATAAATCAACCAACCCCTAAGTTTACTCAGGAAGCCACGAACACCATCAAAGAAATAGAAGATTGGTTCATATATGAAGAATTTTCTTACATCAGAATTTATGGATGTGAAGGAGCACCCCACATTCTACCAAGTTTTGGATAGGTTGGTGCTTAGAGAGATAGAATATCATACTGTTGTCGTTGGTATTATTTATTCCTTATCAATAATTCAGAAAAAACAATGGCCATCCTTTCCAATTCCACTGGGAATGTATTCTTTATTAAATTCCAAACATGCCTTGAAAGAAGTAGAACAACTTGAGGGAATATGGTTAGCCCATGGAAATTTTAAAAGACGTGACCCAATAGGTCTTGTCAAAAATCAGTGTAGCATGGCAAAAAAAATTAAATCCTATAATCATGAATATTATCCATTTGACATATTTTTCCAAAAGCCTCAAGATTATCAAGAGGTAACCCAAAGAATTCAGGATCTGAAGAATAGTCCCAAGATGTTGGAATTCTTAGATTGGGATTTCAACAGAAAGAAATATTTTCTAAAAGAAAAGAAGGTGAAACAAGGAAATATACAGGGAAGTGTTGATCCATAAGATTGTGTACAATTAGAGTTAGAGTAAGAACATAACCAAAACAATTCAACTAGTGACATGAAAATTGATAAACGGGATCATAACATAGATGAATCAGAGAAATATGATCAAGATAAAGGTAGTGGAGATACAAAGGAAAGCATTCAGGACAATGAAGCATCAAAAACTCCTTAAACGTATGTTGAGGGAAGTAAAGGAGACAGTATTGTCCAAGGTACTGAACACACATTTTCAACATTCATTATAGCAGTCATTGCTATTGATACCACCCCGATTACTTATAACCCTAGAAGATGAATTTCCATAACCTTTGATTTGGAAAATTTTCAACTAGTTCAAGAAACTATTTTGCCTTTAAACACTTATAATTTTAGTGATACAATGACAACAATTGTAAAAAGAAGAAACAAGAAGAGAAAAACATGGCAGCCTAAGGAAGCCTCACAAGAAATGGTTCATATATGGAACACAACACACTTGAATGAGGAAGAATTTGCAATAGAGGTTTTTGATGCTTTGGGGGCATTTGTTGATGAAAAAAAAATGGTCTATTAGCAAACTCACTTCTCAATTGAGAAAATAAAATAACCAAGTGGCAGAGTTGCAGGAAAAATTAAGTTCTCGAGAATCTATCTTATCCAAAGAACATGAGTCCTAGATTGATCATTTGATGGAAGAAAATAAAGTATATGTTGATACTATTGTTAAACTTAGAGCTTAGGCAAATGTTATTAGAACAAAACATGCTAAGAAATTAGTTGTTATTCAAGAAGAAAATAAAGGAATGTTCAAGAAGCATGAAGATAAAATCAATGCTCTTGTGGCCCAAATCAATGAGTTAAAGGTTAAACAAAAGAATAAATAAATTATCAATATAGAAGCCATCGGTATAAGTGACAAATTAGTTAGTATTCAAGAATTATTTTATGTTAAACTAAATGAAATCAAGCTACAACATGATAAATTACTAAAGTTTAATGAAGAATCTAAAGTGTAATCTAAGAAGCAAACAATTGCTCAAAAGTCTTTTGAGAAAGTAAAAACATGGGAAGCAAAGGATGACAATTTGCCTACATTTTTTTCCAAAATTATTGATGAAGAGAAAATCCAAATGCAAGCTTCACTAGAAGCCTGGTATACCAATTGTGATTTCTCATAGGACTTAATTAAATAAACTAGTAAGAATTGCTCGGATCTCTAGGATTCAACTCTAGTTATTATTAAAGACCATGGCATGCCTCATGTTCAATTTCTTGGTCAAGCAGTGCCATTGTTCAATTGTCTTGCAGATGTCAATCAACAAAAGAATTCACATATAGATGGTATCATGCAACTGAAATTCTAGAATCTGGAAGTGGCCAAAGAGTTTATCTCCAAACTGACAAAACGATCAAGATCTATCAAATATTTTATCTCAAAGTTCAAGACAGAACATAAAGAGATTTCCAACAAATTTTACTGATTCGGGTTAAATGAGGATATTCCCCGTCCACCTTTAATTTGACCAATGCTAGAAATGTTTACTTTATGGAAATCCTTTATCAAAGAACGAGAAAGTAAAATCAACAAAGACTCTAAATCCAACAAAGGAGGTATTTCTTGTTGAAATATAAATTGTTGAACTAATTTTCCACCTTGGAGAATCAGTTGAAAGTAAAAAAGAAATTGCCCTAAATTTTGGGATCTGAATGTTATTAATGTAAATTGATATGAGGAGTTGATGGTTGGAAATGGAAGAGTCAAACTTGTTATGTTTATCAGTTTGAATTTAAATTTGAAGACCTAGTCTTTTGGAAAAATTTATTTGAGTAAAGTGAAGATTGTATGATTGCACTTTTGTTAATCTTGCAATTTCCTCTATTTCAGGTTTTATGTGAACTTTTTCCATACTTCTATTTCTTTGTCAATTGATTTCATATCAGATAAGAGAATTCTTTATTGTTATAAATATCAATTTTATTATTTCTAACACTTGATGTATTCATATCCACAATTAAATAAGCTTTATGAACTTTTTCCAATAGCTTATTTCTCATCATTTACTCGCATATATGATATTCTCGTTAAAAGTTCAATTGTTAGTCAAAAGAAAATATATTCTTATGTGATGAATGAACTATTATTTTTTTATACTGTGAAAGGGATAATGTCATACTGAAACTGATTTATGAAACTGGTGTTTTGCATTTCTCTGATTTCAGATATATAAATTTGTTTTTTCCAACGATTGGATGTGGGTATAATTGTTATGATCTTATTCAAGTCATGTTGGTTATTTTTGCTTAACAATTTTTGAGGATAATGAAATTTTTTGTTCTTGGAAATTAATTATTTAGATCTGCATCTTTAAAATTAAGTATTTATCTCACCTGAGATAGGATAGATAGGTTAATTAGTTGTCATTTCTGCAAATTATATTAATATACATTACATTACAGATCTTAAATGATCAATTCTCCTATCAAGGAGAAACTTTCTTTAGTGGAAAATTGAGCCCATGTATTGCTTGGAAGTTACCATTCCAAATGACAATGGGTCTAATTGGGGCTTGCAAACGGGTAGCTATCCCATGTTGCAAGAAAAAAATTTCCCACTTGTCAATAGAACCTCCAATAGATCCAATAGGGGAGAAGAATATGCAAATAGATTGTGACAGTAGTAAGAAGGACTCTTGAACACGTGAAGAGGACACCACTAACACTGACAATGAATAGGATTAAGGTCTAGTTGATGGTCATGATCTAGAAGTACCTTTGCTTGAACCAGGAAGGAAATACAGGTGTTTCAGATACTCGGTTGGGTAAATATGGTGAACAAGGCCATGATACATGGGATGATGATGATACAGGTGGTGAAGATGTAGGAAGAAATAAGTAGAATAAGGATGACATGAATAACACACATGAGAAAACTTCAGAGAAATACAAAACATTTGAGAAATCACCTTAAGATTTATTAGGAGGTCCATCAGTCGAGGTGAATAAGGAGGAAACCCAAGAAAAAACAAAGGATACCTCCATAGATGATATAAGGCTTGATACACATGATAAATAAGGAAGTATTCTCCATCCAAGGAAGAAAGTTGAGACCCTATCACTAGGAACTTCTATACCCCTATAAGTGTAAGCAATATCTTATCTTGGAGTAATCAACTTATTCCCCAACCTGTTGAGGAAGTGATTGATCTGGAGTACTTTGATTATGATCACAAGATGAGGTCTATTGTGAAGAGGAGGACCCAAAGGAAAATAAATTTTTCATTGGAAAACAATGTGCTATGACCTCCGAAGAGGTCATTATAGACACTAAGAAGGAAAAAATGAGTGTTTTTTTTTCAGAAGGTCTCACCATCTTTCATTCCTCATTAGACAAAGTGGTAGCAGAGAAAAAAGAGTTAGATAAGGATGAGAAAGAAGTGGCTTATCTTAAACATCAAGTGTAGTATTATCAAGAGGTTGGGGGAGAAACGAATCTAAGGAAGGACATTTTGGAAGAACATGACAAGTGCCTCAAACTTCAAGATAATTTGGTGATAAAGGAACTTGGTATTCAAGAAGAATCCCTACTTCTTAGGATCACACACATGGAAGTCCTTAGATGGGCTGAGAAGGGTGCCAGTGCACTGGATAGGGTTGAATTCCTTCAAGAGGTGCAAAGGGAGAAAGGTGTCAAAGATCATGATATAGAGATTGTTTCTAAAGAATGACTTTCCCAAATGAATTTGGACTCCAAACATTGGGAAAACATCATAGAGGAGATGAAGGAAAGTGTTGAGGAAGAATGGTAAATTTTCCATCGTGCCTGAGATAAGATAAATTAGAAAATGACTGACCTCTTACTTCTAACTTTTGGATCTCCTTCAGATTTTCTACCGATAGAAGAGGTATCGGTAGGTTTGTATAGAAGTGTTGATGTTGATGAGTACAAAAGATATTGGCATTTGAAAGAGGGAATGTGCACAATTATGAAGTGGAGCAGATCATAATTATCGGTCAATTGGACCAGTTGACAGGTACGACGGAGAAGTACACTGGTTATTTTTTAAATAGCAAGCATGCATTAAGCATGCCAATGGGTCAACACAAGTTTCCATATGGGGACAGTTGTGTCTAACCCTGCTTGTAATGTTCTAAGTATTTGGATGAGCATGCAAACCCTAGAACTCCTACATTCCCTGAGTCATCTTGACTCTATTTTGTTACAGTTATTTTTAGTTTCTAATTTACTATTTTTCGTTATAAATTTTGTATAAATAAAGGGGGTCTCCTTCATTGAAAGGACCTTTGGAAAACTTAAATTTTGATTTTTGTATTGGATAATTATTTCACAATTAATAAGAAGCTCCTAAGGGGATGAATAAGTTTTATCAAACTATTGTGTGCAGCAATTGGAGGGTGGATTGTTCTACACTCAATCGTCATGTCTTTGATGTCCAGTAAGAATTTCTATTTTATCAAGCTATCTTGTTAATTGTGTATGCTTGTAGTATTAGTTTCAAATCTCTTTTAATCTATATTACAATAAGTATTTGGTTTTATTTAATATTCAACAATCACATAATTACTTCATGGTTATCGATAAACTTATAGTTGAATACCTACATGCTTGTTAGATGATAGTTTAACTAGATATTGATTGGAAGTATTTCTTGGAAGTATATAAGTTAGTTATTCTTTTGTTCTATGTTCATATTTATTTAAAAAATTATCTTTAAGAGAAATAATACATTTTGATTCTTTCATGTCTCTCTTTTATTTTAGTGATTGACTACTAGAATTATTTCTTTGAAGCCTCACATAGTTGTTTTCTACTTTTACCTTGGAGGTTATCCCTGGGGAAGTTTCTCTTTAAGAGCTTTAGTAATTTAATAACAAAGAAAGAAAAAATAAACCTAGAAAATAGAAAAAGAAACAAAAAGAACTAAATTTAATAACTCTTAAATCCCATCAAACGATTGTCGCACCATTAATCCAGAGCATTATTCTATACCAAATAGGGAGGATTCTAATTGGGCCTCGTCCTTGGGTTTAATCCCTTGTGTTGAGAAAAAAGAATCCAGCCCCCTCAACAAGCCTATGATGGTATAGCTCTAGGGTTTGATTTTCACATGTTCTTATGCCCCTAACCTCCTTAGAAGGTTGTTGCATAGACTCCATTTTCCCAAAGAGAGAAAACGACACTAGTATCTTTTACTTACTAGTGATACACAAACCTAAATCAACTCTCTCTCTCTCTCTCTCTCTCTCTCTCTCTCTCTCTCTCTCTCTCTCCAAAATATTTTATGATAGCTTTAGGATATTCCATCTTGCATCCTTATGGTCTAAACAACTTGCATTAACTAGTTGGAATCATCTCTAACACAGTCACTCTTGTAATTTCTACATTTTCAGACATTAAGGTTTTCTAACTTGCATCTAATTAACATGGTTTCTTGATATTTTCTCAAGGAATTTATGGTTAATGGTTTATAAGTATTTTAATTGTTATTGGGTATATTTTCCATGGTCTTGTCATTTATTTTAGAGTTAACTCATTGTTGTTGTTATAAAATTGTTATTGTTGAAGTATGATATCTTTGTTTCAAGATTTATTACAACAATTTGTTTTCTTTGATAGCTAGAGTGTCATCCATTTTGTCTTTTCTTTTAGCTAGTGTTATGGGGCATTTTACTTAATTTTCAACAAGAAATATTGATTTACACTTCTTCCACACACATAAAATACATCTACCCTATTTCATTCACCCTAACATTTCCCTTAACCTTGACCTTGCTAATCAAGTAACCAAAATAGGGAGCTATAGACTTGTCTTTAGCTTGCTATAGGATCCCTTGAGGTTACAAGGGAAGCCTCCCTTATGTTGGACCCTTCTCCATCACTAAAATGAAGGAACCACTTTCCTAGGTGACAGTGGCAATTGAATCCATATGTTACACTAGTTCAACATATTGTGGAGGCTTTGCACTCTCTTGTAGTCAAGTCCTTGTTTGGAGGAAGAATTCCTTCATCCCCAATGGCTCAACAACCATGGGTTGCCAATTTATTCAAGCCTTTAAATATGTCCACAATCCTAGCATACCCTAGTCCCATGCCTCAAAAGTTTGAAAAATGGTTGCCCAAATTTTCTGGTAATAATGTCATTACTATTGAAGAACATTTAGACAACTTTTGGGGATATTTTCAAAATCACCCTCTTAATAATGATGATGAAGATATAGTTATGATAATTTTTTGTACTTCCTTTGTAGAAATATGGTAGGAAATGGTATAATAGCCTTCCTGATAAGAGAATTAAAACTTGGGATGACTTCCACAAAGTCTTTATGAAAAGATGGGGCACTAAAAGGGATCTTAGAATGATATTTTCAAATTTTATGAAATAAAGAAGAAAGAGAATGAAATTGTTAAAGAACTTGATGTTATATTTGAGATCTTACTTCAAAAAATCCTCGATAATATTAGTCCAAAGGTTTATTATGTCCTTCTCCTCTATACCAATGCATTTGAGGGTAATTTGGATTCATGTTTAAGGACAAGTCCCCAAAGAGTCTTGGAGAAGCCCAAGAGCATGTCGTTAATCTTGAAGAAAAAATTATAAGGTGGAACCTTTCCACACTCATAGATACAAATATGGGAACAATCCAAGAACCTTACATAATGTTGAGTTATCCAAAAAGGATCTAGAGAAGGCTAAAAACAACTAAGAACTCGCAGAGACAACTTAGGACGCTCAGAATGGCTTCAGTAGACAAAGAAAGGGAAAAAATTAAAATTTCCCAAAACTCAATGAAAATGACATGATCATGAAGAGAACGTTGCAAGATTTCTAACGGCGCAAACGAATCATCAAACAGATTTACGGATTGAAATATATTTGTGGTCAAAGTTTGGTCAACCTAGCCCAGACATCAGGAGATGAGTCAGCATCCATATTGTTGACGTCAGCATTTGTAAAGTACACATGGAAGGAGAAGGAAGGTGACATGTGGAATGTTGATGTCAACATGATGTCATCATGGTGATTTGGCAGCACCAGAGACTGCCACATGTCACCCAGTTTTGGCGTTTTCAGGTCGATCCGTGGACCAATCTGATCGTGCCATGTGGTAGTCTGTACAGTTTGTATGCTGACATGGAATGATGATGTGGTGTGCTGACATGGCCTGATGAATTAATAGAGGATGGCGTGGCCCAGTGAGAGGCCACCATGTGGCCCAATAAGAGGTTGCCACGTGGCAGGCGAGAAATGCTCAATGACAATCCGTGAGCAAAATTGGAAAAAAATATATAGTTTGGCGGGTCCGCCAAATCTGGCTGACCACACCAAACTTGGACACAGTTAAATAATTTGGATATGGATAGAAAAATCACTAATTATAGCGAACAAACAATATTTTATAATTATATATTGTAACAATACAAAACCCAAAGGGGGAGGCCCGCGGGTTTGACACCGGGAACTCCTCCCCCATATGCGCCTTAACAAATCAGCCCAAACCAACAAGCCAAGGGCCTTACATTATAACCAATGCCAAAAAAAAATATTAAATGTTGATTCCACCCAACAAGAGGGAGGAGGCGCGCGTACGGTACGACCGCTTGGGCATGAAAAAAGATGCAGTCTAGTCATTAATGCAGGTTGCAGAGAGGGCACGAAAACTGAGATGAATTTATTCTTGGGCCTGGGAGTGCTAGAGTCGGATCGAGATGTGGAGACAGACATTTTTGGGTAATTCGAATCCATGAATACAATGGTGTTGTCTATTTTCTGATCTGCGCATTATTTTTGCAGCTTGATTTCAGAATGAGGTATACTTATGTATTTTGCCAATTTCTTTTGTTGAGTTAATGAAAGAGCCTACCCATTTGAGAGCAAGACCTGGAGATGCAGTCCACCAGGGACGAACTCCGTTATCAAGTTTTGTGTTCAGATTTGATGCTTATGTCTCTTCATTTTTTAGTGTTTCCTTCTTTAATGGTGCACTTTAATTTATGCTCATTTAATGCAATTCTTTATCAGTCACTCGATGAAAAGATCCCGGATCACTGAGCCTACTCAAGACACTATTACATTGTTGGCCCAGATATTTGAAGAAGTCATAGCCAACCTTTCTCAAAATCAAAGCCCCACAATGTATAAGATTACTAACATAGAAAGGGATCAACAACAAGATTTGCATTCAAAACCTCAATACAATGGCCGTCCACAAAGACAAAACCAAGGGAAACCTACACCTACAAATGAGCAAGGAGTTCCTAATAACTTATCTCCTACTAATGTTGTAAACCAAGAAGAGGGCCCTTGGTGTTTTCCTTACGGATATCCTCATTGGGAGAATGAGTGCCCTAAACTGCATGGTCTTGATAGAAATAATGAGGACCGTATGAACTTTCTTCATACATTCGATCCCATATATATTGTTATAACATATATATTTCTAAATTTCAGACTTTAAATAGATTTCATTCTCATTTAAATAAAAACAACGCACACTTGATTCTCACCATTGATGAAGTCTTCCATTTAATCCAACGGTCCTAGTCTCTTAAAAGTTATGGAGCCACCTACTCTTTAAAAGGTCAAATCACTAAAGACCACATTCAAAATGTTGGGTTTCGGAGTTTCATGATGCAGACATTTCAACAAGTAACAACTCCAAAATCCTGATAGTCGAAATCGTGAAATTGCCTTAAGCATTAAGCTGGATTAATAAAAGATTAAAATCGATTAATGGTTAATTAATCATATTGCGATTTCGCATTTCCGGAATCCTGCCTCGAGCGACTATCAATATCCCAAGACCCGAAATCCCAAATTTTTTAGGTTAATCACGATTATTTAAAAGGGTTAAACATGATTAAAATTGATTAACCATGTCACGATTTTGCGTTTCGGAAGTCATACCTTGAAATGTTATAGGATATCCTGAGTTCCAAAATTCTGAAATTTACTTAACGATAAGTAAGATTAACCAATGCCTTAACGACGATTATCACATAATTAATCCTTCTGTAAATAATGACTCGGATAAATTCAAATTTCATCTATGATTTTCCTTAAAATTAATGGAATTAATAATTGATTTACGACAACCATTCCAAATAAGATCCTGGACTACCACCTAAATCTTATTCATAAAGGAAATTAAATGCTTCATCAGTGGAGGTATTGTTAAATCATTAAAGGAAAAAGATATTGAATTTCAAATTTCATTCTATGTTTTACTGAGCAACAAGTTTTCAAGCTAAAAGAATTTTGTGCAATATTTGTGATAGATAATAGATCTCTGAGGCCTGATACCATGGCTCCTCGAAAAGCAACTAAATCACTTGGTGAAGGTTCGAGCCAGAACGCAGATATCCTTTTCGACACTTCGCCCAGAAGCATAGACATCATTATATCCTGGACGATGGTATTCAATATTCTACATCATGAATTAGTCAACTACTCAGACGATTCAAGTGATGAGGAGACAGAAACCCTGTCTACCAAATACAAAATTGTTGCTCAATCAGAGCTACATAAGATAGTAACGAGGCCTACACTCCTGCCTTACAATGATATGGTCTGTTGGGCGCTGGAAAATGTCGATATTCCTACTAGGACCATATTCAATTCGCAAAAAGCTGCATTTGGGTCTTTTTGGCCAGAACATTTACAGGTAATGTACCAATTGTCTCTAGCACCCAATTTCATTTACAATGACAGCTTCTTAGTGGGTTTCAACAAGAAGGAATGTGCCCAATATGGAAAAAACATGCCCGACTTAATTAAGGATTGATGCTCTCGCCCTGAGAAGTTCAGGGTTGACTCCAATGGTGTATACCCAGTTTCCTCACTAGAGCTTCATATGATGTATATAGCAATGATGATGTGTAGATTCTATGAGAGGGAAAACACAACCCATTTCTTGTTACCGTGGGTGCCTATTATGTATACAGTAGAATACGGGTATTCTTTTGATTGGGCCAAGATGTTGTCACACAATTTGGTTAGGGAGATTATAGAGTATCAGTCGCGGAAAGCCACAGGGAACCCTACCCCATTTTTCATGTCTTCTTACATCATGGACGTCGTATTTTTTATGAAACCTTTTCCTCTGATGGGCTAGAACTGGACTCCAGCTAGTGCAGAGCCCATACATGTTTATCTTTTGAAGCTTTGGGAAGACAAAGCGAAATATTTCTTTTATGAAATCTGCAACTAGGTGGTGGTGTCGATGCACACCGCTATATATGGTTATCCACCTCCCAGAATTTTTGACAAAATAGTGACAGATTTGGGTAAAATAGCAGACTGGTACAATGAACAGAATTTCTCCTATATTAGGGTTTTCGGTTGTTCAATTCCTCCACATGCTCTGCCTAAATTTTTACCAGATCAATTGGTGTGCCGCGAAGTAGCACATCAAACTGTGCATGGAGGAATTAGTAAGGAGCTGAAAGCAGTATAGAAAAAGGTATGGCCCATTTTTCCTATGTAAATTGCTATGTTTTCTCTGTCGGACTTCGGCCATTTGAAAGTAGAATTCATGGCCCTGGAAGAAATCAAGTTGGTCAATATCGAATTCAAGAAGCACGATCTGCAAAAGATTGTAGGCAATCATATGGCCCTTTGCAATTTGAAAATATATGAACATGAAGATTCTCCTCAAGACGAAATATTCGAAGGAGAGAGGTCTTATCATGGGGTCTTGAGTCAAGCTCAAGCTCTGGCTCCAGATAAATTGGTTGAGTTTTATAACTTCCAGAAGCATCGAAGAAATAGCCTTCCCAGAGTATTACAGGGAGAAACCCCAACGCATCCGGCTGCTCAAAAAATTGAGACCCGGAGTATAGAAGCAGGGAGCTCCAGTAGATCGAATACTCAAGAACATCTGGAGAATACCAAGGTTTCAATTCACGCAGAGACCAAGTTGACAATTCCAGCAAGTGATTGAGTTGAAGTTCAGACTGAAGCCTCGATGAAGAAGGGAGAAGAACAACTACCATTCACGGCAATTAAATCAGCTACGGATACATACTAGCAACAACCATCCACCGATATCGACAGTCCCATTCAATCTATCATGTCGATATAGTTCAATAAAGGGAATCCCAACACCGAGGTGGCATTCATAGAAGACCTCACACCTATTCTGGTAGAAGAGATGCCCCTTTCCAGCGTCTTCTTCAGCAAGAAGAGAAAGGTTGTGGTAAAAAGAGAAATACATCAGAGGGAGGGTGTGTCTGTCGAGATACATAGGATATTGTATGATGGACATGCCCAAGAAGAAGTATATTTCACTATAGATGTGGCAGATTCATTAGGATCCTTTGCCACTGCAAACCAGTTTTCAGTCAGCGGCCTGAAGGATAAATTGAAGCAGAAGGATCTGCTAGTGAGTCAATTGCAGGACAAAATAAAGATTGTATAACGAGGAGTCTGTAACGAGATGACTAAATGATTTGAGAATGTCAAAGCTCATGACAAGAAAGAAATCCAACATCTAAAGATCAGCCTGAATGAGATGCAGAAAAATTCACAGACAGACAGGGAATTAGTCGGACAACTGCAGATGAAAATAATCTTGACTGAAAAAGCAATGGTAGAGATATCAACTTTCCAAGCCCAAGTTTTAGAAGTGCACGCAAAACTGGAATCAGCACAGCAAAGCCTCTTCACTAAGGTAGAAGTTGTCCAAAACCATTTTCAGGTGGCAGATCAATCCTTAAATAATATTTGTTTAAAGGAGAGAGAGGCTATTGTTGCTCAGGCTACTTTCCAAGAAGTAGTTGTGTCATCGGCAAGGGAAGGAGTATCTATGTTTTCCCGATTGTCCCCTTCAGAGAAAATCAGAGGAGATATATTATTGAAGACCCGGGAGACTAACATAGTTGAAGGTATAAGGATGGTTAAGGAAGTGAAGAAGTCTTGTGAAGAAGTTTTTCATTCACTCAACAAAGGGGCATTAGGCCTTGGGAAGGATGATATTTCATAAGTCCTAGGACAAGTCGATATAGAAAAGCATCAACTTACTATCAAAACCAAAATGGAAGAGGCTCGGACTGAAATCTTGAAATTAAAACAGATTGATATTACTCAGATAGATAGATGGTTAGTAAAGCCCAGTGTGCAGCTACAGTCTATAGCTTCATAAGATAGAAGAATGGAATATAGATTGCCTCACTTAGAAAGAAAATTATACATCTTTGAAGCAAATGACTTAACAGAGCCTTCCAGATTGGGGATATAATTCGTGGGCATGTGTGTTAAATGTATTGACCAAGGAAAAGGCAGCACCTTTGGGAACCAATGAGATAACTTGTACACATCATTTGTACAGATCATGATTACAGACCAGTTGTTCTTGAGTTGGAAAGTGAGGAAGGAAAACGTCTCCGCCGGCATGGTAAAGAGACAAGAGAAATGCAAGTGAAGCATTTCAAATTTCACATTTTGTAAATTTTATTATTTTAGAAATAAGGAGAAATCCAACCGCTTAGTGTTGAAGATATTTTGTATAAATACATATCTCTAAGATTGAACATAGAATGCTTTTTGTCGATTGTAACTGAGAAAATCTCCTTTAGCGAGAATTAATACAAGTGCAGACTGAGATTCCAACCTTTGTGCATTTTGAGTTATGTGTTTCCCCTGTATTTCATAATTCTTGTATTCCTTTATGTCATTCCTTGACGAGTGAGCGATTGCAATTTAGTATTACTACTATTTTGGTCATTGTTTAATAGTGGTTTGATAAGCAAGTAGTTTTTCCTATGTGTTTGCTGTGAGTGGACGCAAGACCTGAGAGCTACTTGGACTATTGTATCCTATATCCTTTCAGGAGTGCATTCTATATTTTATTCTACTTTTAAATAGGTTAAGATTCATTGTGTTTTGATGCCTCAATTTGTTTAATAGTTCTGTAATTTTCTCTCATATCATTTGATTTTATAAATCAAATCGAACGACAAAAGATAGCCTTTGTTTTGTTCCGCCATTATTTTCGTTTAAGGATTTATGCTTATATGACTATCGAAAAAAAAAATCATCTTTAAAAACATCCCTTTATATTCTTGATGCCTTGACATTACTCTTTGAGCCTTAAGTGTAATCTCAGGAACAACATCTTTTTGGCGCTGTTGTCGGGAACGAAGAAACGAAGTTATTTTTCCCTAGTCGAATGACATAGTAAGTTTCTATCTTTGATAGTGAAAAAAGATTGAATACATAATAAGGCTAATTTTTATCTTTCACTTGGAAACTCCACCACTGATAAACTGGCATTCGGTTGAAGGAATACCAAAAAAAATCTGGACGATAAGCAAACTAAGCCTGTATCCGACCCTGAAAAGCTACTAAACCAAGAGGATACCTCAAGAAGACTTTCACGTCCACAAGTAAGGTTTACCAACCCAAACCCATACATTTTAATGCTAAGGTTCCACCTGAACAGTTAACTCCACAAGAAGGTTCCACCAAAATCTATTTCAAAGAAATATCGATTCGTAGAATTGAAGCCGAAATCATAAACCCCAAGTTGGTTTTACCCGAGATAAACTCTGAAACCGATTCAACTACCTCCTATACTAATAAAGGTAAAAGACTCATCTAGATACCTACTTTGATTTCTATTCCATCAGTCCCCAAAGTAAAGATTCCAACTTCCCGAAGTTTAGAAGAATATATCTTATACTCTGATTCAACTCCTGTTGGTTCTCCCTTTTATATATCCTGTAAATCTGAAGAACCTAGTCCTCATCTCTCTTTTCCCCCTTTTTCATACTTTCTATCTCCTAATGGTCAGTTCCTAGAACCTCTTTCGCTCCATCCCGAAGTAGTTGAAAGGTCACTACACGTCTTTGAAAATCCTCTCTATAATATCGAAGTTTCATCCCCTAGATTATCAATGGTTGTTGTCAGAGGAGGTGGTGCAAGAGGACATGGTTTCGGAGGTGGCGGAGGTGGAGGAGAACATGGTGTTGGAGGGGGAGGAGAAGGCGGTCAAAGACCACCCCCACCTCCTAGATTTTTTGCTAAAGTAGCAGCTAGGTATGCTCCTTTAGTCCTCCCAATTCCCCTCCATGATTTACCCGAAAACTATATGAAAAACCTACCAAAGTTCATAGGAGAGGGAGACTTAACCACCACTAAACACATAAACTTTTTCAATCAATTCACCAATATCCTTGGTCTTTAGCACGAGGACATTTATTCAAGGCTCCTAGTTCAAACTTTCGAAGGACAGGTGAGAACCTGGTTCCGGGGCCTGCCAGTAGGTTCCATAAGAACATATGATGAGTTAGAAAATGCCTTTCTCAAACAATGGGGGGAGAGGAAATATCATCATTATAACTTAACCGAGTTCAGAACTTTAAGAAATAAAAATTCAGAGACAGTTCTCAAATTCACTCAGAGATTTAATAAACTATATAGAAAAATTCCAGTTGAGGTTAAACCTTCCCAACCTACAGCAAAAGTGACTTTCATCGGGGCTTTTGAGATTGACTTTGCCTTACTGTTGAGGGAAAGGAGATCCGTAGACCTCACAAAAATGTAGCATGATGTTATATAAATTGATTCGAATATGATGGCCTCGTGAAAGTTAAAAGTTAAAATCGAAACGGGAAATAAAGATCATAGACGTTTTAGGGAACAAGCAGGACCTTCTGGATCTGGGAGATCCTTAGAGGATAAAATGGATGATATGGCTAAAAAAATCAAAGAATTATCAAATAAAATCTCTAGGATGGAACTGGACCAAACTAAACCAGATCTGTTTTCCAAGAGAGATTTCAAAAGAAATTCTAACCCCTAGATCCAACAAAGACAAATCAAAAATGAGGATCAAAAAATCAAAACCTCGTTTAAAACAGAAAACTTCATGCAAAGCAATGACATGCAAGACTATGAGGGGTAGGATGAGGATGTAAACAATCTCAGTGATGATGACAGAGACCTTCACTTAACCAGGCAGGATTATGAAAAATCTTTAAGCCAAGAATCTATGTCTGAAAATGAGGAACGCATAAATAATTTGGGGGATTCAGATTATCAAGGAATTGCCAACTCTATAATGGTCGCGATACAACAGAAATATAATTTAAGGCCTAGAGATAAAAACTCTACAACTGATCTACCGAAGAATATCTTGCCAAGAAGTAAAAAGAGTGAGGCGGCTCAACCATCCCTTGAAAAGCAAGATGCCAAGACGAAAACAGTTGAAGCTCAAGCTTCCAAGACGAAAACAATTGAAATATCAACTGCTAAATCAAAGACTGCATAAACAAAGGCAACACAAACCAATAGATAAGAAAGAAGAGAAACAGAGATCCCAACCAGAGACACTGACAAGACGATCGAAAGTTTCAATCTGGAAAATGAAATTAATAAAATTACGATTCCTATACCTCTAGTTGAATTAGCAAAAAATCCTATGTATAAAAAAAAGATTGTCAAAATGATAACTTTCTCTGATGCAGAAATTCATGCGGACTCTATTAATTTAGAAGATGATAAACCAACTATAATGTTTGGTCCATAAAGTGAAAATACTAAAGACCCTGTTGCTCCCTTTTATATTACGCTGACTGTGCATGATCACCTACTACATAACTGTATGTTGGACTTTGGAGCCTCACATAACTTGATGCCCAAAGTTATTATGGAAAATTTGGGTCTCGAGGTTACTAGACCATACCAAGATTTGTATTCTTTTGATTCAAGGAAAGTGAAATGTCTTGGTATGATTAAATATTTGCTAGTTAATCTTGCAAAAATTCTTGTGAAAAGCATTCTCATGGATGTAGTCATTGTTGATGTTCCTGCAAAGTATGGTATGTTGTTATCTAGGTCTTGGGGTGCCAAACTTGGAGGATCGGTTCAATTGGATATGACATATGCTACAATCCCAATTTTCGGTGGACAGTTCACGCGTCTATACAGAGAAACCAGGTTGGCGTATACTGTAAGTGACCCACAGAAACCTCATAATTACCATGTATATGTCACCGATCAGGATTTGGGGAACTATATCTTATCAATCAATGATGGTTTCGATGCATGTATAGAAGAAAGTTGTATAGAAGTTAAGAATAGAAAAAACAAACAAAAATGTAAATTGTGCAGGATTTTGGAAAATGTATTTTGATGGTGCTTCCTCTTGGGAAGGAGCAGGAGATGGTGTGTTGTTTGTGGCACCTGGAGAAGAATTCATCATACCTTTCTCATATATACTACAGTGGGACATAAAATACACTAATAATGTATGTGAATATGAAGCTCTTATCTTGGGATTAGAGGCTGCCAGAAAATTGAAAATTGAAAATTTGATAGTCTACGATGATGTTGAATTAATTATAAAACAAATAAGGGAGCAGTATCAAGACAAACATCCAAGACTAAGGTCGTATAGGAACTATGCCTAGGATCTAATAGAAAAAAATTTCTCATCATTTAATATTCATCATATTCCCAGGGTGGAAAATCAACATGCTCACTCTCTAGCGAAAGCGGTTGCTACTTTCATGTCTCCTTGCATGCTGAAACTAAAGTACCACATAGAAATGAGGCACAGACCTTCAATATCGAATAACATACATCACTGGAAGGTCTTTGAGGATGATGAGCATATTAAGAAATTTCTAGAGATGGTTGATGAATTTTTCGAAACACACATTGATCAGGAGAATCAGAACAACCCTACTTGGATCATGCAAGAGGGTGAAGATCCTCAGAAGTTCCAAGATAAGATTGTTGATCATCGCATGTTCGTGCTAAAAAATAATCAGATCCATAAAGGTTTGATTCCTTTGGAAAAATTATTCGATCATGACGATATTCCCCTGAAGTCTACTTTGAAACCTCAACTTGAAGAGGTTGAAGATTGTGACATAGTCACCAAGGAAACTCCTAAGCTTGTAAAGATATCTAAATACCTTCCACCTGAAATTAAAAGCAAATATGTAGAGTTTTTCAAGTAGTATAAAGATGTCTTCGCTTGGTTTTATGACGAATTGAGAACTTACAATACTACTGTTATAGAACATAAGATCTCATTGAAACAGGGTATCAAACCGTTTGGACAGAAGCTCAGACAAATAAATCCTATATTGTTGCATGTGATAGAAAGGGAGGTAAAGAAACTCCTAGATTCAAAGATCATTGTTCCACTCAGATATTCCGAGTGGGTAGCTAATTTAGTTCCAGTCAAAAAGAAAAATGGTGAAATCAAACTTTGTGTGGATTTCAGGAACCTGAACAGATCATCCCTGAAAGACAATTATCCCCTCCCCAAAATGGATCATGTTCTTGAAAATGTAATCAGGGCTAATATAATGTCTATGATCGATGGCTTTTCAGGTTACAATCAGATTGCAGTACACGAAGATGATAAGGAGAAAACCGCGTTCACCACTCCTTGGGGTACTTTTATGTATGAAAAAATGCCTTTCGGCCTGATGAACGCAGGAGCTACTTTCCAAATACCAATGGATATCACCTTTGTTGGCGAAAGAGATAAGTGTGTCATCATTTATCTTGATGATTTAACCGTGTTTTCTAAATCTGATGCAAAACACTTGGTGCACCTCAAACAGACATTTGAGAAATGTCTAAAATTTGATTTGTCTCTGAACCCCAAGAAATTTCATTTTGCAATGCAGGAAGGTAAACTCTTGGGCCATATAGTATCTCGAGATGGAATCAAAATCAAACCGAAAATTGTTGAAGCTATAGATACTACAAGATACCAGATATAAAAAGTATGCAGAACAGAAATAAAATGCTAGAAATGGTAGAATAACAGTAATATAACCAGCATAATCTCCACAATAACACAGAAATGATATAAGAACAACAACAGAAATAGCACTTTGATTCAGAAAGAAATGTTCACAGACCTCTTCGAGGGGGCAACCTCTAGTCGAGAAGCGCTCTATTACAATAATCTCCAAGCTAGGGTTTTCATACCCTCGACCCTTATTTATACTGAATATGTCTATCAAGAGAAGCATCCAGAGGAAGATCCTTCTAGAAGCGGAAGCTTCTATTAGGTCTTCTTACATCCGCTTTATTCTATTTTATTGAAAGGCCTTATTAATATTGACCTTTATTACATCTGAATATATTGATCTACCTATGTGTGGGTTAGGACCCTAACATGTTCACCCCCTTAAAAACAACCTTGTCCTCAAGGCTTGAGATGTGGAAACTGTTAAAGAATGGTAGTTGGTTCCCAAGTGGCATCTATTGGAGTCATATCTTTCCACTGGACTAGCACTTCCTTGATGGTTCTCTGACACAGGCGATGCTCACGCTAGTCCAAAACTGCTTCTGGCTATAGCCAAATGGATCTTTCTTCAGCTAACTCTGGAAGGTTGGTTTGAATTTTGCACCTAGTTCCAATCACCTTCTTTAAGCATGAAACATTAAAAACAGGATGTAGCTTCGACTGACTGGGAAGAGCTAACTGATAGGCGACTTGCCCCACACACTTGAGAACTGTATAAGGTCCATAAAATTTGGGCGCTAGCTTCTGACAATGCTTGGCCTTGAGGGAAGTTTGCTTGTATGGTTGCAGTCGCAGAAACACCTGATCCACTTCTGCAAATTGACGTTCAGAGCGACCTTGATTTGCTTGTTGCTTCATGTGATTTTGTGCCATGACCAAGTTCTCTTTAAGGGTACAAAGAATATCCTCTCGAACTGTAAGTGTTTGGTCAACCGCCTGGACCTTCGAGGTACCCGGTAAGTATGAGAGAACTGAAGGTGGCTTCTGTCCATATACCGCTTCAAAAGGAGTCATGCGTATAGTTGTATGGTAGGAAGTGTTGTACCACCATTCAAATAGGGATAACCATTGAGCCCACTGATGTTGCTTCTCATAGGAAAAACACCTCAGATATGTTTCCAAACACTTGTTGACAACTTCCGTTTGACCATCATTCTGGGGATGATAGGCTGTGCTGAGATGCAATTGGGTGCCCTGTATCTTAAACAGTTCTTGCCAAAAATTGCTTGTAAAAGTTGGGTCACGATCAGAAATAATAGAGTGTGGCATGCCATGAATCTTTAAGACCTGGTCCATGAAAATTTGAGCCATCGTGGATGCAGTAAATGGGTGTTGAAGAGTGCAGAAATGAACATACTTGGAAAGGCGATCCACAACCACCATTATGACTGATTTATTCCACGATTTGGGTAAGCCGGTAATAAAGTCCATAGAGATATCCTTCCAAATAGCAGGTGGAATCAGAAGCGGTTCGAGTGTGCCCGGAGATTTGACTATTTCTCCCTTGTTGCGTTGACACACCTCACATTCAGCGACAAAATTATCAATGTCATGTTTCATACCATCCCAGAAAAAGAAACGTTTGACCCTGTCATAGGTTTTGGTGAACCTTGAGTGCCCCACTATGGGTGTAGCATGAAGCTCAGAAAGTACCGTGGATTTAAGCTTTGATTGTTTACTTAAATACAAACGGCCTTTGTATCGAAGCTCATCCTAGAGCCAAGAGTACCCTGGGGGAGCCGGAGCATTGGTCTGCAATTTCTGGATCAGATGTGAACTTTTGGGATATTGTAGCCATTCTTGGCGCACGGCTTGGAGCCAATCGAGTACAATGAACGAAAGAGAAAAAAGGGATCCTTCTTCTTCATATTTTCAAGACAGTTCATCCGCCACTACATTGTCTTTTCCCTTCTTGTAAATGATCTCATAATCATATCCAAAGAGCTTAGTCACCCATTTTTGTTGCTCCGGGGAGGAAATGCGTTGTTCCAGAAAGTAATTGAGGCTTTGATGGTCGGTCTTAATTTGAAAGCATTTCCCCAAGAGATAAGGGCGCCACAGATCAACGGCATGCAGAATAGCCAACATTTCCTTTTCATAAATGGGTTTTCCCAGATTCCTTTCGGACAGTTGTTTGCTGGTGAAGGCCAAAGGTCAACCCTCTTGCATAAGGACAGCATCGATTCCTTTTCCTAATGCATCACATTCCAACACAAAGGTCTTTGTGAAATCAGGAAGGGATAGAACTGGAGTGGTGCACATGGTCGTCTTCAAGGTTTGAAAAGCTTGAGCAACAGCTGGAGTCCAAGTGAAAGAGTTCTTTTTTAGGAGAGTAGTGAGAGGTGTTGCAATATTTCTGTAGTTCTTAACAAACTTGTGATAATACCCTGTTAAGCCCAAAAATCCACACAAGCTTTTGAGAGTCTTTGGGTGCGGCCAGTCTTGCATAGCTTCAATCTTTTTTGGATCCACCCTGACGCCATCCTTGCCAACCAAATGACCCAAGTATTCTACTTCTGAGGCACCAAAATCACATTTAAACTGTTTCGGGAAAAGTTGGTGTTGAGAGAGTAGATGGAGAACTTGATCCACATGAGTAAGATGGTTTATCCAGGTTTTTCTATAGATGAGGATATCATCAAAGAAAACTAAGACAAAATGATGGAGAAAGGGACGGAAGACATGGTTCATGAGGCTTTGGAAGGTGGAGGGGGAATTACACAAGCCAAAAAGCATGACCAAAAACTCATAGTGGCCCTCATGAGTTCGAAAGGTCGTCTTGGGAATGTCTACCTCTTTCATACGTATCTGGTGATAGCCCGAGCGAAGATCAAGTTTAGTAAAGAATTGGGCGCCACTCAATTCATCCAGGAGGTCATCAATGACAGGAATGGGGAATTTGTCTTTAATGGTCAGTTTGTTGAGGGCACAGAAGTCAGGACACATTCTCCAAGAACCTTCTTTCTTCATGACCATGACTACAGGAGAAGAGTAAGGGCTCGTACTAGGGTGGATAATGCCTGCATTAAGGAGTTCCTGGACCATTTTCTCAATTTCATTTTTTTGTGAAAAGGGGTGGTGATATGGATGAATATTGGGAGGAAGGCTTCCGGGTACAAGGGGAATGGAATGGAATGATCATGAACACCGCGGGAAGGAGGGAGTCCTTGGGGAGTGGAAAATACCATTTGATGTTTAGAAAGGAGGGCTTGGAGGTATTGCGGCACAGGGGGTGTCTCTGTTGCTTGTATGGCATGGAGTTGGGCAATGACACCAGAATGACCTTTCTTGAGCATCTTTTCCATGCGATGGGAACTAATGACCTCAGGTGAACCAGCGGTGATGCCTTGGAATTTATATTGGTGGCCTTCCTGGTCGAATTGCATGGTTAATGCCTTAAAATCCATGAGAATGGGACCCAAAGTTCTTAGCCAGTCTGCACCCAACACAATGTCACAACCACCCATGTCGATAGAAAACATATGGGATTTTAGGTGGTAGTCATCGATTTGGAGACACACATTTTCACAGCGCCCTCCACATTTCTTGGAACCACCATTGGCAATCATGATTTGGAAATTGTTGACATCATGGATGTAGCAATGAGTTTCTTGGGCAATGCGGTGATGAATAAAATTATGGGTGCTTCCACTATCAACCAGAATGATGACCTTCTGATGCTTGATGTAACCGATTAACTTGAGGGTTTGGGGAGCGGAGAAGCCAGTGAGAGCATTGAGGGAAATGACGAGTTCGACTTTGGGAGGGTCTAAGGGAGGGGTTATGTCAGTGATTTCAGGTGACTCAGACACAAGGGGAGTTTCAACATACTCTTATAAAATATACTCAGAGATGGCCATAAAAAGCTTTTGTTCCTTACACTTTTGGCCCAGGAAATATTTTTCATCACAATTATAACAAAGGCCTTTGAGTTGACGTTCAGCCATTTCAGCCCTGGTCAATTTTTGGATCTTTAATGGGGCAGAGGGAGTAGTGGGAGTTACGGGTTTAGGGCGAGGGATAGAGGAGGGTTTTCTGTTTTGAGAGGATACAACCTGTTGTGCTTCTTTAGCTCTTTTAGTAGCCTCCACTCAACTCGAGGGTCGAGCCATGAGGACATGCGCCCGAATCTCCTCCTTGAGGCCACTGATAAAACACTCTCGAAAGAAAGCATCAGTCATGCCCTCTATTCGAAAAACCAGGTGCTCAAAGGCAGCTATGAAGTCTTCTACTATTCCTAATTGTTTCAACTTTGTCAAACGGCCCAAATGGTTGGTGTCTGTTTCAAAGCGTTCATAAAGCTCAGTCACAAATTGGGTCTAAGAAATATACCCTTGATGGGAAGTTTTTCTCCATTGCCACCATTGCCAACGTTCTTGATCTAGATGGAGAACGCAATATCAGAGTTTGGCCAAGTCATCTGTAATGTCGTATAAAGAGAAATAATGTTCCATTTGGGTTACACAACCAGTGGGGTCCGAGCCATCAAATTTGGTCACATCCACCCGTGGAAGGCGTATGTCACATTGAAAGTGATGGGGCTGAAAGGTATGGGAATGGGAGGAATGTTCACCTTCAGTCTTTGGAGGTGCTTCAGGGAAATGATCATCTGTAGGGATCTTCAGTTTCGTGCAGAGTGATGCAAAGACAGATTCAAGCTGGGTGGTCAGTTCTTGTTTGACTTCCTCCATTGAGGACTGCATGGTTGTATTGATGGATGAATCGATGGAGGCAACAGTGGCACTGAGTTGTTTCGCTTCTTTTTGGGTCTCGAGGAAACCAGATTGCAAGGTGTTGAAGCGAGCTTCCAGATCTTGGCTATGGGTATGGGCCATGAGGATGGGTGAACTGAAAAGGGGCAGGCAGGGTCAAAAAATTTTTCTGAAAAATGATATGGATGAATGTGATAAGGGCGAAGAGATGAATCCAATGGAATAGGTCTCAAATAATGGTGAAAAAAATTCCA
>ML846223.1:23523-35900 GCA_009831015.1 Picea engelmannii
TGCACTGATGAACTCCCCAAATTCTAAACCAAAAAGAAATGCATATATTTACTTGGCAACCCGAACACAGTTGTGTGGCAATAGATCTTGTCTATTTTAATTTGTTTATGTTTCTGTCCCCCAAGGGTTACGTATTCAAGGGTTCTACATACAAGTGTTTGCCCTGTGCTAGAGCTCTTTGATATACATGCGGGGTCCAACAGTTGTACTCGGCCCAATATCTCAGGGCATTAACTAAGGAGGATAGACTATACCCTTAGCCGTACTACTCGAATACCCATGTATTAGAGAGTATCTTCCCGAGTGTTGTTCTCAGTGACACTATAGCAGTCTGGCGGCCGATAGGTTTATCTAAAGAGGGATTCAGGAAATCTAGGTTGATCCGTACACAAGTGTTGTATGATGCGCTACCACTCGAAGGGGTACCAACAGGGGTTACAAGGGTGGCCAATAGATGTGCGCTTAAGAACCACTTGTATTTCCTGCTTGTATGAATCCCTCAACTATGGGTTTATGCGTGTAACGACAGATCTCTATGGCTTAAAGACGTCGGAATACGTCTCTACCCTGGAAAAAAAATTCCCACAATTTCTGCCTAGGAAAGTGCTCTGATACCACTTGTAAGATACCAGATATAAAAAGTATGCAGAACAGAAATAAAATGCTAGAAATGGCAAAATAACAGTAATATAACCAGCATAATCTCCACAATAACACAGAAATGATATAAGAACAACAACAGAAATAGCACTTTGATTCAGAAAGCAATGTTCACGAGCCTCTTAGAGGGGGCAACCTCCAGTCGAGCAGCGCTCTGTTACAATAATCTCCAAGCTAGGGTTTTCATACCCTCGACCCTTATTTATACTAAATATGTCTATCAAGAAAAGCATCTAGAGGAAGATCCTTCTAGAAGCGGAAGCTTCTATTAGGTCTTCTAACATCCACTTTATTCTATTTTATTGAAAGGCCTTATTAATATTGACCTTTATTACATCTGAATATATTGATCTACCTATGTGCGGGTTAGGACCCTAATAGATACTATCAATATTCGAAGGAATAGAAAGGAAATACAGTCATTTTAGGAAAAATTAATATTTTAAGAAGATTCATTCCAAACTTCACTGAAATTGTTAAATTGATTACATATATGATCAAGAAAGACAGCGAGGTCAAATGGATGACCGAAGCGAAAGAATATTCCGTACACATCAAGAAAGTTATAGGAGAAGCACCAGTGTTGGCCAGCCCAGATTATATGAAGAAATTCTTGTTTTTCTCATTTTCCTCCCAACATACTATCGTTGTCGTGCTCTTACAAAAGAACGATGAAGGTTTTGAGCAACCAATAGCATTTTTTAGTAAAATTCTCAAAGACATTGAACTAAAATACGACATACTGGAAAAACAGGCACATGCAATGGTGAAAGCCCTTAAATCTTTCAGTACTTATGTGCTTCATTCCAAGGTAATCGCCTATGTACCAACCAATGTTGTCAAAGATATATTGGTTCAACCTGACAGTGATGGAAGAAGAGGTCGGTGGTTAGCCAAAATCCAGGAATTCGACCTAGAGGTGAAACTGACTAAGCTCGTCAAGGGTCAAGGTCTAGCTAAGTTATTAGCTTAATTGAATTTCAGAGCACTCGGAATAAATCATCTGCAAACTTACGAATAGCTCCCAAATATAGAGGAATTTGATGTTGAGACTCCTGAAACTCAAATTCAAGAAAAAATTTCTTCCTCATCTTGGTATAGTGACATAGTTTCTTACCTACTGACTCTTAAGTGCCCAAATGATATGACTCATTCCAAAGAAAGAACGTTGAAGCTGCATGCGGTAAAATACTGCATCATTAAAAATCAACTATATTGGAAAGATCCACTGGGTTTTTTTATTAAGGTGCCTGATAAAATCAGAAACTGAGAACATTATAAATGAGTTTCATGAAGGGGTATGCGAAGAACACCACGCCTGGAGGGAGACAACCTATAAAATCCTGAGGGCAGGATATTATTGGTCGAATTTATTTACAGACGTGAATATTAAAGTCAGAGCATATAATCCTTGTCAATTATTTTTTGGTAAACAAAAGCTTCTCGCACTACCCTTGATCCCATTTAAGGCAGAAGATCCATTTCAGCGATGGGGTCTTGATTTTATCGGAGAAATCCATCCACATTCTAGCGCACAACACAAATCGATCATGACCGCTACATATTATTTCACTAAATGGGTCGAGGCCATTCCGACCAGAAACTCTACAGATTCAATGGTGATAAATTTCTTAGAGGAAAACATTTTATCTAGATTTAGTTCTCCTCGGAAGATAGTTACAGATAATGCCCAGGCATTCAAATCCATGGCGATGGTGAGTTTTTTTCAAAAGTACAATATTGTATTGGGACATTCTATAGCTTACTATCCTCAGGGTAATGGATTAGCCAAATCATCGAATAAGAGCTTAATCACCATAATTAAAAAGGTGCTGACTGAAAATAAGAAATCCTAGCACGTTCATTTTAAATATGCTTTGTGGGAAAATCGAATCGGCACAAAGAAATCAATTAGAATGTCTCCTTTCCAAATGGTGTATGGTATCGATGTGGTCCTCCCCATTAATCTCACTCTGCCTATGATGAAGCTTTGGCAAGACTCAAAGGAGGAGCCTAACGATATTACCAGGAGAATAAACCAATTAATTGAAGTACAGCAAAGCATAGCTGAAGTGGATGAGAAGCTTCAGAAATATCAAGACAACATGAAAGCCATGTTCGATAAAAAAGCTAAAGATAGGGAATTTCTTCCCAACGCCTCATTTTGAAATGGAACACTAGGAAGGAGGATGTTGGAAAACATGGAAAATTCGATCATATCTAGAGTGGACCTTTCAAAGTCATAGCTTCGGAAGGAAAGAATTCATTCTTGTTGGAGAACCTCGAAGAGCAAGTCCTTAACGCCCCCATCAATGGGTGTTATCTGAAGCACTTTATGCAATAAGCAATTTCCAAACTCTCAATGTATATACTAGTTTGATTTCCTATTTTGATTCATAATTTTCATTTCTTTGGTAAGTTTCCACTTTCACTATAAATATGGCCAGGTTTGTTGATTTTTAATATATATATATATATATATATATATATATATATATATAACAAGAGCTATTATTTCTTTTTGGAGAAGTTTCTGACATTTATTGTGTTTTTATGCAGAATACCGACTGATAGTTGAGAGATAAGGAGGTATTAGAAACACGTTTTCAGAACATTGATGATCTCTCAAAACAGGTGATAAGTAGATGGTTTGCTTAGTTGAAAATATAAAGAAAAATTGAGGTATGAGCTTCTAACCTACTGAACCAAGTCATAAATTTTCAAGGGAATTTAGGTAAATGTGAAAGAGTCTCATCCATGTGAATTTTTCCACCTAATCAGCGATGAGAGGAATATAAGAATTATAGCCTAATCCTAAATGTCTTCTCAGAGTTTAATAAAATTAAAATATTAAAATAAAATAAAATAAAAATGAAAATGAAATACGAATAAAAGATCTTAAAGAAAGTAAGAGAATCATCGAACAAGCTTGTGTAAGATTGACCCTATTCACAAACATAACTTTTGAATATTCTTACTGTTTCATTCTTCCCATCCTAAATCTTTATTTTCCTTTGATTCTCATATTTCCCTCCCCTGGTCTTCAGAGAGAAGATTTCGCCTTAACTCTGAAAACTCAGAAACATGTCTTAAAAAATCTTAAGCAAAAATTCATACGCCCCTCTAAATTTAACTGGAAGAAAGTATGTCTAGGTTAATCCTTACTACTTTAGCCTTTTTAACAGATTCAAACTGATTAGTTTCGCTCAAGGCATGTCCCTGGAAAATAAAATCTCCCCATGAGAACTTCCTTGTAGGCAAAGGTGTTTTGAAGGTCAGAAGAGGATTAACCCAGAGTAATCAAAGTGAGTTGACAGCCCTCTGTTACTAAATTATAAATAGATATTGTCCCCGGTATATCACATACAAATTGATTACCCCCACTTCACGTTTTAAAAAATATAAGACAGATGGTGAAAGGAAATTCATTAAATGATTGCCCCCATCTAGTCCAAAAAAGAGATGATGAAAGGAAATTCATTAAATGATTTCCCTCATCTCAGCATTTAAATGCAAAATAACTAATTGAAGTGGTGAAAGGAAATTCAATGAGGGAATTAGATAACTTCACCCGGGTACTGAATAGGCTCGTTGGCAGTGCAGCAATGTCTATGATATATGCAAGGCTATTATACATGTATTACAATCTACTATGGTAGTTAGTTCTCTTTTCGACAAGATTTACATTCTAAGTCAACACAGGACTCCCTAACAAAATCATTAAAATCATTTTTCCTTGATACGAACAATATCAAACAGAGTCGGATAGATGGTTTAAGGTTGTTTTGATTATCTTAAGCAAATCCGAATACAATTTTAAGAAAAGGGGATTCCAAATAGCCTAACTGAAAGTCATGATTTGATGTGTTTTGAAGGTTTTCTAAGTTACGGTTGAAACTCTTTTCTCAGTATGATCATTTTCCGAAAGAGTTCCAAGGATATCTCGAGTTTCGAAATTCTGAAATTTACTTAACGATAAGTAAGATTAACCAATGCCTTAACAATGATTATCACATAATTAATCCTTCTCTGAATAATGACTCAGATAAATTCAAATTTCATCTATGCTTTTCCCAAAAATCAATGGCATTAATAATTGATTTACGACAATCATTCCAAATAAGATCCTGGACTACCACCTAAATCTTATTCATAAAGGAAAGTAAATGCTTCGTCAGTGGAGGAATTGTTAAATCATTAAAGGAAAAAGATATTGAATTTCAAATTTCATTCTGCGTTTTACTGAGCAGCAAGTTTTAAAGATAAAATAATTATGTGCATTTCCCGTAAAAGATAATAGAGCTCTGAGGCCTGATACCATGACTCCTCAAAAAGAAACTAAATCACCTTGTGAAGGTTTGATCTAGAACGCAGATATCCTTTCCGACACTTCGCCCAGAAGCAAAGACATCATTAAATCCTGGACGCAGATATTCAATATTCTACATCATGAACTAGTCAACTTCCCAAACGATTCAAGTGACGATGAGAGAGAAACCCTGGCTACCAAATAAAAGTTTGTTTCTCAATTAGAGCTACATAAGATAGCAACGAGGCCTAGACTCCTGCCTTACAATGATATGGTCAGTTGGGCGCTGGAAAATGTCGATATTCCTACCAGGACCATCTTCAATTCACAAAAAGTCGCAGTTGGGTCTTTTCAGCCAGAACATTTACAGGTAATGTACCAATTGTCTCCGGCACCCAATTTCATTTATAGCGACAACTTCTTAGTGGATTTTGGCAAGAAGGAATGTGCCCAATATGGAAAAAACATGCCCGACTTAATTAAGGATTGGTGCTCTCGCCCAGAGAAGTTCAGGGCCGACTCCCATGGCGTATACGTAGTTTCCTCACTAGAGCCTCATATGATGTATATAGCAATGATGATATGTAGACTCTGCGGGAGGGAAAACACAACCCATTTCTTGTTACCGTGGGTGCCTATTATGCATATAGTAGTAGACGGGTATTCTTTTGATTGGGCCAAGATGTTGTCAGACAATTTGGTTAGGGAGATTATAGAGTATCAGTCGCAGAAAGCCAAAGGGAAACCTGCCATGTTTTTCATGTCTACTTACATCATGGATGTCGTCTGTTTTATGACACCTTTTCCTCTAATGGGATGGAAATGGACTCCAGCTAGTGCAGAGCCCATACTTTTTTATCATTTGAAGCTTTGGGAAGACAAAGCGAAAGATTTCTTTTACAAAATCTACAACTGGGTGGTTGTGTCGATGCACACTGCTATATATGGTTATCCACCTCCCAAAATTTCTGACAAAATAGTGACAAATCTGGGTAAAATAGCAGACTGGTACATTGAAGAGAATTTCTCCTATATTAGGGTTTTCATTTGTTCAGTTCCTCCCCATGCTCTGCCTGAATTTTTACCAGATCGATTGGTGTGTCGCGAAGTAGCGCATCAAACTGTGCATGGGGGAATTAGTAAGGAGCTTAAAGCAATATAGAAAAAGGTATGGCTCGTTTTTCCTGAGAAAATTTGTATGTTTTCTCTGCTGGACTTCGGCCATTCGAAAGCAGAAGTCGTGGGCCTGGAAGAAATCAAGTTGGTCAATATCGAATTCAAGAAGCACAATCCGCAAAAGATCATAAGTAATCATATGGCCCTCTACAATTTGAAAATATATGAACATGAAGACTCTCCTTAGGACGTAATATTTCGAGGAGAAAGGTCTTTTCACGAGGTCCTGAGTCAAGCTCAAGCTCTGGCTCCAGATAAATTGGTCTAGTTTTATAACTTTTAGAAGCATTAAAGAAATAGTCTTCCCAGAGTATTGCAGGGAGAAACCCAGATGCATCCACTTGCTCTGAAAATTGAGACCCAAAGTACAAAAGCAGGGAGCTCCAATAGACTGAATACTCAAGAACATATGAAGAAGACCAAGGTTTCAATTCACGTGGAGGAGACCACGTTGACAAGTCCAGCAAGTGCTCGAGCTGAAGTTTAGACTGAAGCCTCAATGAAGAAGGGAGAAGAATAACTACCATTCATGGCAAGTAAATCAGGTACTGGTACAGATTGGCAACAACCATCCACCGCGATCGGCAGTCCCATTGAATCTATCACGCTGATATAGTTCAGTAAAGGGAATCATAGCACCGAAGTGGTATTCGTAGAAGACCTCACACCTATTCCGGTAAAAGAGATGCCCCTTTCCAGCGTCTTCTTCAGCAAGAAGAGAAAGGTTGTGATAAAAAGAGAAATACATCAGAGGGAGGGTGTGCATATCAAGAGACATAGGATACTATATGATGGACATGCCCAAGAAGAGGTAGATTTCGCTACAGACGTGGCAGATTCATTAGGAGCCTTTGCCACTGCAAACCAGTTTTCGATCGGCGGTCTGAAGGAGAAATTAAAGCAGAACAATCTGCTAGTGAGTCAATTGCAGGACAAAATAAAGACTGTAGAACAAGGAGTTAGAAACGAGATGACTAAGGCTTTGAGCAGGTCAAAGCTCATGAAAAGAAAGAAATCCAACATCTTAAGATCAGCCTGGATGAGATGCATAAAAATTCACAGGTAGACAGGGAATTGGTCGAACATCTACAGATGAAAATAAGCTTGACCGAAAAAGCAGTGGTAGAGATATCAACTTTCCAAGCCTAAGTTTTAGAAAAGAACATGAAACTGGAATCAGCATAACAAAGCCTCTTCACTATGGTAGAAGTTGTCCAAAATGATTTTTAGGTGGCAGATCAATCCTTAAATAATATTTGTTTAAAGGAGAGAGAGGTTATTGTTGCTCAGGCTACTTTCCAAGAAGCAGTTGTGTCATCGGCGAGAGAAGGAGTATCTATGGTTTCCCGATTGTCCCCTTCGGCACAAATCAGAGGAGATATATTATTGAATACCTAGGAGACTAACATAGCTGAAGGTATAAGGATGGCTAAGGAAGTGAAGAAGGCTTGTGAAGAAGTTTTCCATTCACTCGACAAAGGGGCATTAGGCCTTGGGAAGGATGATATTTTTAAAGTCCTAGGACAAGTCGATATAGCAAAGAATCAACTTACTATCAAGACCAACATGGAAGAGGCTCGGACTGAAATCTTGACATTAAAACAGAATGATATTACTCAGATAGATAGATGGTTAGTAAATCCCAGTGTGCAGCTACAGTCTATACCTTCAAAAGACAAAAGAATGGAAGATAGATTGCCTCACTTAGAAAGAAAATTATACATCTTTGAAGCAAATGACTTGACAGAGCCTTCCAAATTGGTGATACAATTCGTGGGCATGTGTGTTAAATGTATTGGCCAAGGAAAAGACAGCACCTCTAGGAACCAATGAGATAACCTGTACACATCATTTGTACAAATCATGATTAGAAACCAGTTGTTCTTGAGCTGGAAAGCGAGGAAGGAAAATTCCTCTGCCAGCATGGTGAAGAGACAAGAGAAATGCAAGTGAAGCATTTCAAATTTCACATTTTGTAAATTTTATTATTTTAGAAATAAGGAGAAATCCAACCACTTAGGGTTGAAGATCTTTTGTATAAATACATATCTCTAAGATTGAACAGAGGTTGCTTCTTGCCGAATGCAACTGAGAAAATCTCCTTTAGTGAGAATTAATACAAGTGCAGACTGAGATTCCAACCTTTGTGCAGTTTGAGTTATGCGTTTCCCTTGTATTTCATAATTCTTGTATTCCTTTATGTCATTCCTTGACGAGAGAGTGATTGCAATTTAGCATTACTACTACTGTGGTAATTTTTTAACAGTGGTTTGATAAGCAAGTAGTTTTTCCTCTGTATTTGTTGTAAGTGGACGCAAGACCTGCGAGCTTCTTGGACTATTGTATCTTATATCCTTTCAGGAGTGCATTCTATATTTTCTTCTACTTTTAAATAGGTTAAGATTCATCATGTTTTGATGCCTCAATTTGTTTAATAGTTTTGTAATTTTCTCTCATATCATTTGATTTTATAAATCGACTCGAAAGACAAAAGATAGCCTCTGTTCTGTTCTGCCATTATTTTCATTTAAGGATTTATGCTTATATAACTATTGGAAGAAAAAGCATCTTTAAAAACATCCCTTTATATTCTTGATTCCTTGACATTACTCTTTGAGCCTTAAGTGTAATATCAGGAACAACATATACTATGTCTTCTCAAGATTATTTCAACGCGACCATGGAACAACTTCAACAGGACAAGCAAGACATTGTTAGGCAAGCTAGAATAGAAATTTTGAATCAAATGGACTAACAATCAAGGGAGAGGCTTAGGAAAAGAGAAATCCAAGTTTATACTAGAAAGAAGAATGTTCCTAAAAATCCTCCTAGTGATCCTAGACTTCCTTGAGCAAGGCCTCTTTTTCCATCAAGTAATAATTCTCCTGCTCAATGAATCTTGCCTAAGAGTAATGATATAGACTTGAATATTGATGTGGTCGATATCTTGGAAAAAGATAATACACATGTTCCCCTTACTAAGATAATGAAGATTACTTCTATGAGGGACAAGGTAAAAAGGTTCTTAAGTGTCCAAGAAGAGTCTAAGGATCCTCATATATTATTGCAAGCTAATCATTTTGAATGAAGTAAGGAGGAACATGCACCTTTTTTTCATCTCTTTAGTAGTTAATGACCTCTGGATTTGTAATTGGATGCTTGATTCTAGGGCTTCTGCTAATGTGATGACTTTAAAGATCATGAATGAGTTAGGAGTAAAAGTCACAATACCTTATAAGAATGCATGTGGGATTGACTCCAAAGCCATTAGGGTATTTGGTTTGATTGAAGACCTTGAAGTTCGCCTTGATAATTATCCTAAGATTTCTATTGCAATGGATGTTTTAATAATTGATGTGCCTAACTCTTGGGGGATGATTTTATATAGGAAATTGGTTGCAACTTTGGGTGGAAGCTTGCAGATAGACTTATCATATGCCACCATCCCAACCGGAGATGAAGGTTATGCTACTTTGTATAACCAACCAAGGATGAAGAACCATGTAGAAGATCTTGACGATAAGGATTCTTCAAGTGACTCACAAGTTTGACAAACTTTTGGAACATCGTGAACAAAACCATTGTGATAAAGGGCCAATAGACTCTCCTAACTTTGCACTTTCTCAAAACTTAGTTATGTTTGATAGTGATGATGCAATATCAACCAAGGAAAAAATATGTGGTGAACCTTTTGAAACAAGTTCCCTTTTCGATCCCAATCCTTCTCAAGATTTGGCCATTCTCCCTTTTGTGCAAGAAGATAAACTTGAAAATGATTATGATATAGTATTACTAAGGGGGAAGGGATATAGAGAGGATCTCATGAAGTATGAAGATAAAGAAATTAGATCTCTTACCATTTTTAAATAAGGTAATGAAGGAACTTTACACTTGAATGAAGATGATCGAAAGAACATTTATTTGGTTAAATCCCACCCTCCAACCTCTCACCAAGGAAAGAATGCTCAAAGGGAAGTAATTGATAGAAAGGTGAGGAAGGAATATTTCCAAAAAGGAAAGTTAGTGCTTGTGTGGGATAAGAGAAAGGGAAAACCCAATATGCATAAGGAATTGAATTGTCTATGGCAAGGCCCTTACAATATTGAGAAGAAACTTAGGGATGGTTATTTTTACTTGTCCATGTCGGAGAGAAGGAATTTGCCACTACCCATTAGTGGGTCCTGTCGCAAGCCTTGTTATATGGAAGGAACATGTCTTCTTAGGTTTACAATAGGGTAGGTTAGAGTAGGTCATGTTGTGGGCTTGCTTTGTTGCATTTATTTTCTCTTGTAGATGTTATTTATTGCTTTCTTATGAATCCATGTTAGCTTAACATGTGCATGTTAGTTTAACATATATTGATGAAAATGAAAATATTTATTTCTCGAATTAATTTTATAATTTCATAAACCAAGGTGGATAACATACCCATGCCCTTTGTTGCTAATAATTTTATGTTATAATGTACTAGGAATTTTAGAGTGGTATTGGAGTACCAGATATGTTGAGGTTCTCATGCGCTCTATGGTGAGCACATGTCCCCATATTGGAGCCATATGTTACCCCCTCTCGCCTAGGGGTAACTAGAGGAAATCATGTCTCATGACCTGCAATGAATATGGTGATCTCAATGATGATGATGATGATCAATATTCTCCATAGACAACAATCCCTTAGATGCCTCTCTCCTCATTCAACTCAACTTATCACACCTACTCAACATGGTTCATCGGATGATGGTGGTCCAACACATTACAAGGTACACTATTCATTGTTTCATATGAAGTGTCATATTTAATGCATTAGGCATTTACATGAGGATTATGAGTTGAAGTCAGATAATGAATCATAAGCTTGAAATCTATGAAATTGGACACACCCCCTAGCCCCCCCATGTTATGAATCCTACAATGGGACATAGAATCATGTGGGCATGTGTTAGAAATGAATTTGGCACATGTGTTGTGCACAGGACACGTGCCAAATTCATGTCTGAAATGTGACCTAAACGTGTCCAAATTTCAAGACATGTGTCATGCACAGAAAAGGACTAGGGATCACGTTTTCTCATGAAAGTTGGAGATAAGAGGTGTTTCGGTGTGTAGTTGAGGATTATTTTGTCCTACTAACGCTATTTAAAGAGGTCCCCACCCCTTGCATTTCATCCACGCTAGTAATTAATGGTAATTATAAATTCTTAAAGTAAAAGTGGCACTCTCCTTTATCATTCGTTTTCATCCTTTTACTTAAAATTTTAACATTACCATTAATTGTTTCAAGATATTTGAGAGTGGTTCCAACCTCATTGGAATTCATATGGAGAAATTAGAATTTTAGGTGCCATTCAAAATTTAGCAAACTTAACGGTTTTTAGGATTTCAATATTCACAAGATTGCAATGTTTCCACTGGAATCTATCATGTATGTGGGCATGGAACTGAAATTTAATCAATAACACCAAGCCCTTTATGTAACTATATGTTGGTTCCATTGATTATTGAAATATTTTGTCATGATCCTAGTAAAAATGTACCCTTCACTCAAGTACAAACTCTTCTTTTGAACTAGCCCCTGGGGAGCAGATCAATTGGCAAGTGTCATGATATTAAGTGTTATGTTCGATGAGGTTCTGAGTTCAAATGCCCCTAATTCATCTGTGCCTATGGAAGCATCATAAGTATGGCACATGGAGGTTATAGTGGTAGCGGTTGGAATCAACCTCGTGCCATGCGAGTACGAGACCGGCCCAGTTGTTGATTCCGCCAGTGATAAAAAAAAAATCTTATTTTGAACTCTTATCTTTGTCATCATGTCAGATGAATTTGTGGTGTATGTGCACACCAACCTCCATCTTATTTATAGTTATATAGAAGATTGGTTGAAGGGAAAGACAAATATGTGGGATGAGTTTCCTAATGATATGGGCTTGGACAACGGTGTTGAGTTGGAATTAGCCAACTTGGATCTTGATGAACCATTTGTACAGTTGGTCACTTTTGATGATGGTGATCATGTTGAAGGGTCATCCTCCACACCAAAATATGCACATAGTGCATTGGATATAAAGGAGGATGGAGGAGAGAGTAGTGGTAGTGATGTTGGTCTTGATGACTATGACATGGAGGACTATTGATAGTCGCAACACATGAGCTATGAGATTCTTCCATCTATGGTTCTAGTATCTACCCTATGGCTATTCTATGTTTTCCATTGACATTCCCACATATAGTAT
>ML846223.1:36000-51731 GCA_009831015.1 Picea engelmannii
TCAATTAATAGGTCAACTATTCTTCCAAGTGTAATTGCATACTATTTTAAGGTATATACACATTCATTGCTTCCAATTTTGACTTCAATGATGTGTACTATTTGGTACTTGTACTACTATTCTTTCGAGTTGATTTGTTCATTGTGTTATCTTTCTCTCCCCCTTGAGAGGCGACGTCCTCAGAGCAACGTCAACCCAATAATCACCAAGAAATCATCTTATAAAGGTTTCAATCACTCACTCATCTTTAACCCATTACATCACATCATTGTTACTAGGTTGTCATTTCATTAGCTTTCAATTCTCATGGTTGTCTAAATAATAATAATAAATAATATCAATTCTTGCATTAAATTTTCAATTACAAGTTTCATTATTAAAAAACAAACTTTATAATTATGCATTTCAAGCTATCACTCATAGCCAAAAAGTTTTATTAATCATTTCCATACTAATAAAATACTTTTACTTATAATTCAATACTTCTTCTACCATAAGTTATATCGTAAATACCAAAAATTAATAAAAACATATACAAATATGATATTGTATATATAATTATCATAAAATAATAAATTCATTACCAATAAACATTTATTTAAAACATATGAATATACATGTCAAATAACTAATAAAAAAATTGATATTTTCAATATAACCAAAATAGAAAAGTTGATATATATATATATATATATATATATATATATATATATATATATATATATATATAACCAATCAATCATTAAAAAAACTCACCTATTTCAAATATATAATTTATACAAATGAAAGTTAGTTTACACATCTTTATTTATCTATTTTAAAAAAAATCCAAAAATTATATTTTCCTTATAATAAAACACACATCCTATTATTATTCCCTGTCTGGTAGGGACTAATAGTAATCGATTTTCCTACTTTCTATTAAATTGACATAGAAACCAATGCCTTTTAACCAAAGTTTTCATCAAATCATGCAATTTAGGTGATTCATTAGCCTAAGTTTTAAATTCTACCTCTTATTTGGCCTCTTCCCGAGGCAGAGGGAAAAATAGCTTAGTTTATCTCCACACATTTAGTTTATCAACACACATTTGTATAAACGTTTTTTCTGAAACAAAGTAATGCTAGATATGAATCTAGCATTACTTCTTAACATTTTATGTTTGCTACAATACAATCCATATCCCATAGTGCATTTGTTGATCTGTTGACCATTTACAACACTGCCATTTACAACACCATGCAAAGCTACACGATCATGCAAACACGGTTCTCGTCCTTCATAGTTCCCCATGAAATCTTTGCATAAAATCACCCAATGTGGTCTTTACCTGGTTCTATCTCTTGCAATGAAGAGGAGGCGAAGTGGTCTTTACCTGGTTCTATCTCTTGCAGTGAAGAGGAGGCGAAGGTCTTGTGTTCCAGAATCTTGGCCAACCATGCTCCAGAATCTCCACCAACTGTTCTTTATACATGCTAGCAAAACTGTAGATCGGTGCTAACTGAAGATCGGTTCCATAGCAGCCAACTACTTTGTAATTTTACTCCCTCTAAGTTTATGCTAATGATACTTGTATGTGTTTATATTCGTAATATTGATTTCAATTGTAAGGAAAGAAGAAGTAAGGCAAGCTCAGGAGGAAGGCTTACCAAATTGCAATTGGAAGGTCAAGCACTTTCCCTCCACTATGTATAAAACCTTCATTATAGGCCTCGAGTTCGAAACCGACTATGTTCAAGATCTCTTTGAGGGCGTTTCTCCAATTCTCAAGTGTTGGAGGGTCGCATCTACCTTTTTGTTCATGATTACTCAGTGATTTCGCATATCGTCCCCTCACCCATCGCGGCTCCAAAAGCTTCACGTTATAAAAGACGGGAATTATAGTATACACAGACTTGGACTTGTTCCACATAAGAACTAGTTCACACAGAGACCATTCGAACCAATTTTATTTTTTACTAAATATTATGAACAAGCAATAAAATCTGTAAAAGTGTTCCTTTCTTCAGTAATTTTCCATCTTCATACCACTTCCGTCCCATCTCGCCACCACCTCTTATCTGAGCAATTGCATATACAAAGCCAAGATCGATAAGGGATAGCTGTGTTGCTCTGAAATTAGGCTCAATGCAGACCTAAAAAACAAGGATTACAAATTAGCACGTTAAAAATAAATAAAAACTCTATAAATTGTGACCTGCAAAATTTTAAAAAATATCATTGATCTGTCGATCATTTTATTGATGTTGTTTCAATATATTTACATTTACATAATTATAGCGATCAAAAATGAATTTTCTTTTCAAATCTTTGGACAGTTTCATTATAACCATCATTACTGAAATATGACCAGGTACAAGGTTGATATAAAAAGCAAAAATGGGCATAAAAATCAAATTTTGTAGCAATTTATAGAATTTGACTGCATTCTAGATTAAAAAGGGAACGCAATTTTTTTATATTTAAAACAACTTATTTATTTATGTTTGGACTCTATTTTTTGTACAATAGTGCCAATTTTTTATATTTTATTTTATTAATCTTACCCCTTACCTTTTTTTTCACAAAGAAATTGCGCTTTTATATTTATAATATTTATGTTCAGAGAAACTGGACTTGTACAATTGACTAGGCAAAGAGCCTATACGAACAGTGCTATAGAAAAGAAACAAAAAACGCTACTAGAAAGGTGACACAACAGACCTTTCCACCGAACTGCAGAATGTAAAAACAATGCTCAGGCATGTCGGTGCTAATGAAAATGAAAATTAGAATGTGGAACTCAGAGGTGCATATTAGATGGGTGTGTGCTAGTAAATAGGTAAATTCATGGTAACAAAAATTACCTGTGCATGAGACTCGTCCAAGTCATGAAGCATCTTCACATCATTGAGCAAAACCTGCGCTCCATACCAATCAGACATATCTGGATGTAGGGGAATCCATAAGAAGTCAGCAATTCCTAAACCAATAGTTTCATAAGCCCCAGTTTCTCCATGGAGACCCGTATCAGTGTCTATAAACACTTTCCAAATTCCAGTAGCAATCTGGAACGAACTGTAACAAGTAGCCCAGCCCAATGCAAAAATGGTTAAACAAATGACATTCTACTCCAACAAGAATACCAAATCTAACAATGGGTCAGCTTGTAAAACTGAATTCACTCAAGGAGGACTGGAAAATGGCGATATGCACAGAGGTAGTTCCGATGAAAAGTAGCGGGCACCTGCCCTGCAATTGAGACTTATGTTTGACTAGTGTGATCTAATGGTTCCATGTGCAGTTCATAGAGCACTTGGTTTCTTCCTCGTTGAATTAGGGGATTGCTAGAATCTCCCACCTGGATGCCCTCATAGAATTCATAGAAAAAAGAAGAAACCAATAAAATCCCACTACATGCAAAAATCTAAGGAAAGAAATAGAGAACACAAATATTGCGGAAGGGAACGTAGGAAGGCGCTCGATCTAAAGAACTTGACCCCGACTACAGCCCAGGATAAACACAGATGCCTGAAATGCATATATGGAACATGGAAAATAAGAACGTGGAGGGCATGCAAACATTGACGTGTTTCAGTTGTCACTTTTTTCTAGAAAGGTATGCGCTCAGTTAGAGACATGAACAAGACCATCATTGTTTATTTGGGTTTTCAAATTTTTCTTTGAACGTGGGTTTTCAATTTTTTTTTTTAACGATTTGATCCACTGGCATCCGAGGAAAAAACAACGACGTGTGGCTCGAATTTTGCCCAGTAAATATGTCAAATGCTTAGTAAATTCGTGCACTCCAAAGCAAAATGTGGCAAGAATTAAATTGTTGTGCTTGAGAACCATGGTGAAGTTCGGATTGAGTTTTATGTGGATTCTTAATTGAGTGCATTGCACTTGAGAACGGGGCGTAGGTGTTGGCCAAAGAGGAAGGAGGCGAAGAAGGTCGCAATCTGTTCGAGAAAAAGGGATCTCAGTGATCGCAATAATCACCAACAACACTCTAATAAATTTGCAATCTCCACGTCCCCTTTTCTCAACAATCATCAACAATTTTCTGAGAAAAAGGGATCTCAATGATCTCAACAATTTTATGAACAAATGTGCCCTCCATTCAACATGATTATGGCGGTGTGATGGTAGGCATGAATTGAAGATACAATTAATTCTCTTCTAAACATGGCGTATTAGAAACAAATGTATGACAAGTTTTAAGAAATCATGTTTAGCTTTTTGACATCCATATAAAGCATGAGCTACTTTGTGATATGAGTGATAGTTAATCCAATAATTAACGGTGCCGTCGTTTGATAAAATTGCAACATTCCATATAAAACATGAGATACTTTATGATCTGAGTGATAATTAATCCAGTAATTAACAATACCGTCATTTGATAAAATTGCAAAACTTAAAAGCAAGAAAACATGAAAACAAAAAATATATATTTTATCTTTTATTTCTACCTTGGACAGGCACTTGTTGCTCAACAACCTCCCTTGTTATCCTTTAATACCTCCATCCTATGTCTATTCATTTCACATTCGCATGTCCATTTCATATGAGGAAAGTACGTTGGCCTATATTTGGAGATATAAATTCAAATGTACGTTGACCTATATTTGGACATATAAATTCAAATGCACACTTTAATATTTATGTACGGGTGTGAAATCTTTCACTTGCCATATGTCACAACATTACCACGTGTTACAACATTATCCGAGAGTTAAAAAAGGGTGTGAAATCTTTCACTTACCATATGTCACAACATTACCACGTGTTACAACATTATCCGAGAGTTAAAAATAGAAATGCCAATTTCTTTAAACAAATACCACAGAACGAAATTAACAAAAAAAAATGGAATTGTGAGTTAAAAATAGAAATGCCAATTTCTTTCAACAAATACCACATAAAGAAATTAACAAAAAAAAATGGAATTGTGAATACATAGCTAAGAAAGGGAAAAAATAATAAATAAATGAAAAATTAAGACGAGTAATTTTCTCTCTAAAATAGACAAAATATATGCTCTTATAAAGATAAATGCTTAAAAGAAAATAAATTAACACTCCACAACAAAAGGTGGAATGCATTCCACGTGTCATTATCCCGAGTTATCACTAGGCCAATTTCTTTCACCCTTTACAATACAAATTCCAAATTTCCTTAAAGCCAATGATTTTGTATTAGTGTTTGGATTTAATACGGAGGCTCAATTCCCTTCATCGAATCATCACAGCAGTTCCAACTAGAGAATGGGCCTTTGGGATTCCTTCCTGAATTGGCTTTGGAGGTATGAAAATCTACTAATCTTTCTTGAAATTGTGATTTTTTGCTTGAATATTGGATGCCAATTCAATCACTGAAGGTCACATATTTATTGTTTTGAAAATATTTAATGAGATTTGAAGGAGTACAAATTGTGGCTATGAAGTTATGGGGAGCAAATCTAATTTCGAGTCTTGGCAGATATGTTGTTTTCATTAAAGTATATTATAAATTGAAAATGATATTGAAATGAATTTTGAATTTAATGAATATATCATGGATCTAGAAAATGGAAAAAATTGTTATGAGGTGGTGATATCAAAAATCTATTCAAGGTAACTTGATCAAATAAAAAGAACAACTGGACTTACTTAGAATATTCTTGACAAGATACTGGATGGATGTTTTACTCTTCCCATTCACATGATAGAAGCAATTATCTAATCAGATATAAATCTTCCCAAACAAATGGCTTTTAGAGTATTGTTCAAACAAAGCTCCACGATAATTGTAAGGAATCTCTTTCCCTTGTTTATGATTAAATCCAAGCAATAAGTTCCCAATTGAATATGGTATATCAACAACCCATCCAAATCGAAATGGGCAAGGTGCTTTGCTCTTTCTCGTTTTTTGTCAATGTTCTCACTATAAGCCCGAGTCATTAACTACAATCGAAGATCGAAGACATACAATTGAATTGTCTCCATATTTGTTTGTATTCGTTGATGAATTTTTCATCATTCCAAAAATTGGTAGATTATGCTTATGGTGTGAGATTTATGATATTTACAATTTGCAACAAAAATTTATGCATTGTCGGGACTAAAATAGTATAGGAATCCACAATTTTGGAATTAATAATGTTCTCCAATTTAGACCAAGAATATGAAAAAATAGAGAACTACTACACCGAAAAATCGATATATGAACATTGATGGATATAAGAGATAATAAACCATAAAACTTCATAATTAAACCCTTAAACTCCAAAGATACCAAAACATTCACCATGAACAACACAAGAATATAGAGAAGAAGAACCCTTAAGGTATGGTAACACCATCAAATACTCCTTATGGAAGGAATCACTCCATAATCCATGCTTGCTACAAAACAATACAATCCAACAAACCTCCAATAGAATGGTATTGGTGTATTTATACTTTATCATGAGTATTCTTAGGGATTTATGCCAACTACCCCTTATTATTATATTATTTCATTTTAATTACATAGTGGACATATTCCATTATCATGGCCTCATTACATTCATTATCTTCTTGGGTGCCTCCCTAGGTACCACATATTATCTTTCCTAGGTACATTACATACTTCATGCAAGCAGATTATCTCCTTGTGGAAAACCTAAGCAATGGTTGGTGCATCAAAGATACTCGTAACTAGAATGAAGTGGGCACTCTTAGTTAGCATGTCAATCACTACCATGATACAATAATGCCTTTAGGAATTCATAGATAATCCTTCCATAAAATCCATTCAAATAACCTCCCATTTAGTTTTTGGTATATCATGGCATTATAGAAGACCCGTAGGGTGATGACATTCTTTAGTTTTTTGTTAAAATTCAAGACATTGTGATACAAATTGCACCATATCCCTTTTCAAACCAACCCTAAAAAACCTCCTTTCATATCTACATGCATTTTCCTTACTCTCGGGTGTGTATAATAGGGAGCTTTATGGGCTTCCTTTGTTACCAATCTCCTAAGATCACCATTCTTTGGAACATTCATCCTTCCCCTAAATCGTAATAATCCATATTTCTCTAAAGTGTACTCTTCCAACATAGATCTCATTGGTACTCCATATTGCAATGCAGATTTTACTTGTTGGTACTAGTTGGCTTCTAGAAGGTGACTTAAATTATGGTCTCCTTGGTCTACTTTCAATGATAATACTGAATGAATTATGGGCCTTTTGCTTAGAGCATCCACAATCTTGTTCTCTTTACCCTTGATAAAGGATATATTGAAATCATATTCACTAAAAAACTCACTCCAATGTTTTTTTAGGGCATTAAGATCCTTTTGGGTGAAAATATGTTCAATGCTCCTATGATTAGTTTTCAATTCAAAATTATTTCCCATGAGATAATGTCCTATAACTTTAGGTCCATCATAGTTGTATCCAATTCTAGATAATGAGTGGAATAATTGATCTAGTTGTCATAATTTTATGTGAAGCATAACCAATAACTCATATTTCTTGCATGAAAACTACAGTGAGACCTTTTCCAGATGCATATGTGCATTTGCAAAAAACTTTGTCCTTCAATTTTGTTGGTTGTTACACCTTTGTTGTCACTTGTTCCTTTTCTCAGACCCTACCCCTGTACACTTGGACGAAAGTCCTTCTCCACCCATGTCAATGAGATCTCACTCTCTCACTCTGTGTGTGTCTCCTCTCACCTTAGCTTCCTTTTATAATGTTAACTTTACTCTAAATCCAAAACCCTAGATTTCCAAAGTGATCAATGGTTGAGATTAGATCTCACCAACACTTGAGGTCAATGGTTGAGATTAGATCTCACCAACACTTGAGGTCAATGGCTAGGATTGAATTTAATTCACTATTGCCACATACTTAGGGATTTACTTCAATTAAACTCAAATTATCATAAAAAGGCATTCACTTTAATAATCAGTTTATTAAAGTGAATTTCCTAAGTCTTGAGAAGTATTAAGGATGAATTCCACGTGTTAGACACAAAACCAATGTGGAAGTACATGTTTGATGCTACAAACATCAACAATTATTTAAGAGAAATATAGATCTATTGTTTGTTTCTTCAAGTTTTTCACATAAATTTTTAGAAATAGACTTGAATGTTATCATCCTCTTTTTTCTGTCAAAAATCTGCAAGAAGAAAAAAAATATCCAACTTTGTGCCCAAGAAATAGCTCTGATTCCACTTGTAGTGAACCATGACAGTTATAAGAGAGAATAAACCATAAAACTTCAAAATTAAACCCTTAAACTCCAAAGATACCAAAACATTCACCATGAACAACACAAGAATATAGAGAAGAGGAACACTTAAGGTAGGGTAACACCATCAAATACTCCTTGTGGAAGGAATCACTACACAATCCATGCTTGCTACAAAACAATACAATCCAACACAGCTCCAATAGAATGATACTCGTGTATTTATATTTTCTCATGAGTATTCCTAGGGGTTTATGCCAACTACCCTTTATTATTTATATTTATTTACTTTATATTCTTGTACTATTTATTATTCTAATGTCCCCGACCATTAACCCCACTGTCGGGTAATGCTACTACGTGTAACATTCTCATACTTATATATATAACATGCATATTAAATCAAATTAACACATTTAACATAGAGTTACTACCATCATACTGACTTAAATAGAATTAATAGTAATTCCACTTGCAACGGAATACATGATAATATTACAAGCATCACAGACATGCATTTTAATTGAAATTAAACACATAATGATACTTATCTTTGAAACTGTAGTAATTCCACCAACTACGTGCAGACCTTCCATGAACCTCTCAGACTTAGACCACGCTGCTCATCACGCTCAACAGTGGGTCACCCCCGAGCTGGGACTAAGCTCCACCCAAGGCAAGGGAATCCTAGACTAGGGTGAGGTTACAGGAAAACTGCACAATGCAACCGGAAGGATTCTCTCTAGGAGCCTTCTTACACCCAATACTCAAGGACTCTCATTCCCCACATGCCTGTTCCACCCAGGAATATAGATCTTCACAAGCACAGTCCATCGGTGCTTCACCTCCCTCACCTCCCTCTCTGAGTCTCGGCAACAGGCCGGATCAGGAATTCTCAGAGCTCTGTAGTTGATGTTGGACTCTCTCTGGGAGAAAACCACTTCCCATCAGACTCTATCACCTAGAGAGAGTTGCTCATAGGCCTAAAAACCTACCTCTTCTACCACGGGCCTAACAACCCGCTTCTTCTGCACACTCCTCGACTCAGCTCTAGCCAGGTGAGGACAACAACAACATTTTATCACTCATTCACACAAGGATGACAGTAGCAACAACAGATGGGCATGACACCGCAAGCGGCAACAACTCACGCTAAAACACAGCACAACTAAGGTGATTACTCAAGTGTCGGGTTCCTCAGAAGACACAGAATGGTTCACAGATTTTTGGTTTTCAGGTGCCTGCGTGAATATTGCAAAGGTCGAATACAGAGGCGACGAGATTCACATAAATACACTGGTCAGCTTCATGGTTCTCCTTTTCAGGATGCGTGACAAGAAAATTAAGTAGAGGTCGATCACAGAGGTCTGACGGTTTCAAACGAAGGATCGGGAAAACTGGCAGAACGAACCCCCAACTCAACTGACGCTTCAGCGTTTAACTGCATGCGCCCAGATCGACACTTGTCTTCCTAGAGATGCATGTGTTCCATTTTTGCACACGTTGGAGCTGCATGTGTTGCCTCTCCCAGGACTTGGGATAAAAAAAAACATGTCTTTCACACAGCTTTGGAATAATAATAAATTATTATTCTCAAGGACTTAATCCCCTAAGCTTAGCCCCTCTTTCCAATCTTTCAGCCCCTTTTCCCTTACCCACCTTGTGGAAGCTTAGTTCCCCATCACTCTTTCTTTGTGGTCGGTCTGCACACAATGATCTTTAATATTTATTAATGTTCTGCATAATTACATATACAAAATCAGGCTACTGGCCTTTAACACTTAGGCTCTCCGGCCTAGTAAACACATAAGCCCACCAGCTTATCAATACTCAGCTCACCAGCCTACAAAACATGATTACAATTCATAATATAATTGGGCACGTCCTTGGGGTATTACAATCCCCTCCCTTTATTTTTGCACTGTCCTCAGTGCAACTTTTACATAGCATCAACAAGATTTTCAAAATCTTCAAAAACATGCGGGTATTCTGCCCACATAGCATCCTCATGCTCCCATGTCGCATCCTCGGGACTGTACCAGGTCCACTGGACCTTTACAAGCCTTATGTCTCGATTCCGGAGTCGTTTTCTTTTCCGGTCCAATATGCGCACAAGATGCTCTTGCAAGACACCTTCTTGCTCCACCTGAATCACATTCCAATCAATAACATGAATAGCATTAGGTATATATTTCTTAAGCAATATAACATGAAACACATTATGTACAGTCATGGATGTAGGTAATGCAAGCATATATGCAACTGCCCCAATCCTTTCTATGATTTCAAATGGTCCACAAAATATGGCTTCCAACTTGGCGCAGTTTCCCAGCTTCAGGGAACTTCTATTGGTTTTCACTTTCAAGAAAACATGATCGCCCACTTTAAACTCTCTTTAGGTTATGTTTTTATCAGCATAACTTTTCTGCATGTCTTGGGCGGCTTTCAAATTCTGCTTAATTTTTAGCATATGTTCTTCCATTTCCTTGAGCAACTCTGGCCCAACTACTGACCTATCAGCTGGATTATCCCAGCTTACTGGAGTATTGCACTTTCTGCCATAAAATGCTTCAAATGGGCTCATCTTCAACGATGCTTGATACCCATTATTGTAGGCGAATTCTACCATGTGTAGTTAGTCTTCCCATTTAGATGGTTTGTACATACATCCTTAGTATGTCTTCTATCACTCGATTCACCCACTCTGTCTACCCATCAAAATCAGGATGATAGGATGTGCTAAAGTTCATATTCGTTCCAAACCCCTTGAATAACCCTTTCTAGAAATTTGAGGTAAATTTCGGGTCTCTGTCAGACACAATTGTCTTGGGAATTCTGTGCAATTGTGCCACTTTCTTCATAAAGATGTCGACAACATCCACTTCCTCGTGAGTAGTCTTTAACCGAATGAAGTGGGAAACTTTCATAATCTTTTCCACCACCACCATGATTGAGTCATGTTGCTTGCCTGTCTTGGGCAATCCTGTGATGAAATCCATTGTCATTACCTCCCACTTCCACTCAGGAATGGGTAAAGGCTGTAGCAACCCTGTTGGGTGTCTATGCTCAAATTTAACCTTCTGACACTCCATACATCTAGCGATGTATTCTACAATATCTTTCTTCATACCTAGCCAAAAGTAATGGCTTTTGACTATTGCCACAGTCTTCTAGTATCCAAGGTGCCCAGCATAAGGTACATTATGCATTTCATTCAAAATCATAAGTTTCAAGTCCTGGACATTAGGTATATAAATTATTTTTGTGTACAGAAGTGTTCCGTCAGTTTCTAATTTATAATTTTCCACTCCTTGCAGCGTCTTACCTTGTTGTAGCTTTGCTACCAAATCCCTGTACTGCAAATCTGCATTTGCAGCCTCCGAAATTCTGCCTTTAATATTAGTTTGATACATGCTAATGGTTGTAGCATGCAATTCATGCACTCTCCCACTGAGTGCATCACCCACTTTGTTCTCTTTTCCTTTGATATGCTTGATATCAAAGTCCTATTCATAAAGAAACTCCAACCACCTACTCTGCCTAGCATTCAAGTTTGGTTGATCAAACAAATACTTCAAACCGTTATGGTCTGTCCTTAGCTCAAACCTCTTTCCCATGAGGTAATGCCTCCATTTCTTTAGAGCGTGAACGATAGCTTCCAACTCTAAATCATGAGTTGCATAGTTCTTTTCATGCTCTTTCAACTTCCTGGATTCATAACATATTACAAATCCATTCTGACTAAGGAATCCTCCCAGTCCTTCTTTGCATGCATCTGTGCACACCACGAAATCTTCATTCGGATCTGCAATCCTCAGTATTGGAGCACTGGTTAACAGTTGCTTCAATTGCTGGAAGCTTTTCTCACATTCCTCTGTCCACTAAAATTTCTTCTCCTTCCTTTGCAAGGAAGTGATAGGGTGAGCTATCCTCGAGAACCCTGCTATAAACCTTATGTAATAAGTAGATAAACCCATAAAGGATCTAACTTCTGTCACATTCTTTGGTGTTAACCATTCTCTAATGGCCTCAATCTTCTCAGGATCTATAACTATCCCATCCTTCGAAATAATATGCCCCAAGTAATGGATCTGCTCCTGATAAAATGAGCACTTGCTCAACTTGGCATACAGTTGGTGCTCTCTTAGCACCTGCAACACCATCCTCAGATGTTGTTCATGCTCTTCCTTTGACTTGGAATACACCAGAATGTCATCCAGGAAGACTTATGACAATCTTGTCTAGATAGTCCCCGAATACACCATTCATCAGGCACATAAAAACAACGGGTGTGTTTGACAGCACAAACAGCACCACTGTGAACTTGTAATGAACATATCGTGTTCTAAAGGCAGTCTTGTTGATGTCTTCATCCTTTATCCTTACCTAGTGATATCCCGACATGAGGTCTATCTTCAAAAATATCTTCGCATCATTCAACTTATCGAAGAGGTCATCAATCCTCGATAGAGGATATTTGTTCTTAACAATTACTTTGTTCAACTGTCTAAAATCGATACACAATCTCAGTGTCCCATCCTTCTTCTTCATGAATAGGACCGGGGCACCCCAAGGTAACACGCTTGGGCATATATACCCCTTCTTCAGAAGCTCTTCAAGCTGTAATTCCAGCTCTTTCAGCTCTGGCGTACTCTTTATGTAAGGAGTTTTCAACATTGGAGTTGCTCCAGGCATCAAGTTTACAGAGAAGTCAATATCTCTTTTCAGAGGTAGTCCAGGTACCTCCTGAAATAGATCTTCAAACTCCTTTAGTACCGCATGATCTCCAATCTTTGAGACCTCATCCTTAGATGCTTCCTCCACATGGGCTACAAATAATTGGCAGCCTTTTCTGTAGCACTTCTTCAACTTCATTGATGAGATTTCTCTGATAGCAACAACTCTGGGAATTCCTTGGATTGTTTTTCGATTTCCTTCCTCATCCAGGCAAGTGACTGTCTTGTTACGACAGTCTAGGATGGCATGGTGTTGGTCCAACCAGTCCATCCCAATTAGACAGTCATAATAACCTAAAGGCAGAATGTTCAATTCAGCCTTTGTGCTCAGTCCATTCATGTCCACTGGACAGGACTTAACTAACTCAGTGACTTTCCTCTTGGTTCTTGTAGCCAGTTGCACTAACCAAGACTTTTCTTGTTTGCTTCTCTATAATTGCAAACTTTCCACCACTCTAGGATCTATATAACTATGACTAGCCCCTGAATCAATTAAAATAGTAAAGGCATGGTTGTTGATCATACCTTCCACTTCAATCATGTGCGACTGATATTCTACTTGCTTGTTGTCCAGGGCTACGTATATTCTTGGTATTCTATTGCCCATGTCTTCCATTGTTTCAGCTTGCTGAACATTATGGACGGCTCTTGCTTTGTTATTTTTATGGGGACAATCTCTATACTTGTGGTTCCCCTGATAGCCCCAACACTGAATGGGCGTTTTCCTTGGCCTTTGTTCCCCTATGTCAGCCATTCTCAGCTCTCTAAATGGTGGTTTTCCTTGAGGACTGTTTCTGAAAAATGAAGGTTTGTTTCCCTTCTGCCTCTACTCTTTCTTAAACTTCTTCTAGTCATCCTAAGCCTTCTGAAAAGTAGGCTTTTCTCTTTGTCGTTCACATAAGCATTTCACTCTTCTTATAGTTTCTTCCATAGTCTTAGGATCATCATACTGAATATTGTCACCAAAGGAAGGTGGCAACCCACTTAGATACCTTTGAATCTCGACAGTCTCATCTTTGATGAATGGGACATACTTCAGCAATTCCAAAAATCTTTGTTCGTATTCATCAATGACCATGTTGCCCAGCTTGATTTCAAATAACTCTTTCATCTTTCTGTCATAGTATCTTTTAGTCAAGTATTTTTTCTCGAAATACCTCTTGAATTCTTTCCAAGTGATATCTTTCTCTCTAATGTGTTTCACCTGCACAAGTTAATCCCACCACATGGATGCTTTTCCTTTCAATTGATACATCGCAATTCTTCCTTCTGCATGAGAGGAATAATTATGTAGTTGGAAATATTTTCTCATGTCAAGCAACCATGTTTCAGCATATTCCTCCTTCTTATGTTCTCCATCAAATGTAGGAGGCTTAATCTTGTTCATTTCTCCCTTCAATTCATACACTCCAGATCTCTTGTGCTTTCTGGTAGGAGATGCGCTTGAACTACCGTGTGCCCTCCTCTTGGAACGACCTTCGGAGTGATGATGGTGTCTACCAACACTCCTTGATCTTCTTCCCTCAGAAGTCTGGTGACTCCCTGTTTTGCTCGAGTCTCTCTCCTTGTCCAACTTCTTTTCTATTCTCTCTAGACTCTTCATCAACTTTAAGTTGAATTCTCCCTATTGTTCCTTAGCTTTCATGAGATTTATGCTATCTGCTTGGTGAGTTTGGGCATCTTTATGCAATCTTTCAATGATTTTCATCATATGCCCTTCCTTATCTTCTCTTCTCCATGCCCATTGGAGTTCTACCCTTCAACTCCCAAATGAACATCCATCCCTTTAGCTTCGTTCTCTGAACTGGAAGCATTATGTGTCTCCTCCATTTGTTTGCACTCAGTGTCAACTCTAATCGGTTATGGAACTACTTAAACTTATGCAAACACAATGCGCGGACAACCGGAATTTGTCAGGCCATCAATCCTTAACAAATCCCATAGCATTCATAAACAAATCTGATTCAAGAAAACGTTCATTTTTCATTCTCTTTGATTCTCGTTCAATCAAGAATCCCCGCAGATTTATTCTTTTGGAGCTCTGCTCTGCTAAGTTTTTAGGCACTAGCCCCTTTTCTCTTAGTCCCCCAACCCACGCGACCATGGGTCATGACCAAGCGCTAGATCAATACGCGCTTACTCGGGCCTGTGGCCTCAGAAATTTTCAAAGCACAACACAACACTCTCTCAGAGTTTCGAGTTACCAAACTCGTGCAGTAGAGTGGATCAACAATCGACATCCACCCAGCATACAATGACTGACACTCACTATGGAACCTTAGGTGTCTGAGTTCTGGGACTTTGGGACTTCAATTTCCGGAAGCTTTCCCGCTTGCTTCCCTTTCGATCTCCCGAATTACAAACTTTCGGCGTCTCTATCCTCCGGGCCCACATAGTACAACCATCACCAACTAAGGTGATGGCACGTGGTATGCCTAGAAAGGTCCATGTCCCCCAGGCGATGTCATCTGGACCCACCACGTCTATCCTTTTACTTCGAAACTTGGGGCTTCGGAGCTTCAGACTTCAGGAGTTTCAACTCCTCTACGCTCGCTTTTTCCTGGAGCGCTTTCTCCCGGACTTCAAGATCTATCTACGCGTGTCCTCCTTCACGATCAACGGCTATGAGTGACTTCAACACTTTGGGCTTCGGGAGTTTCAAACTCACAGCACTTGCCTCCTCACGAATTACTTCCACCCGAAGTACACGATCTCTTGACGCATGTCCTTCGCAACGGACGGTTGTGATCTACTTCGGGACTTCGGGAGTTTGTCACACTCCA
>ML846224.1:18260-29344 GCA_009831015.1 Picea engelmannii
AGCTAGTCCCCATACATCTGTATGCACAAGCTCTAACCTTTCATTCTTCTTTTCTTTTCTAACTCTGAGAAATCTAACTCTCTTTTGTTTTCCATAAACACAATGCTCATAGAAGTCCAAATCAATTTGTTTAAGATCTGGCAGAAAATTTCTTTTGTGAAGTATCTACATACTCTTCTCACTCATGTGTCCTATCCTATGATGTCACAGTGTTGTATCCACTCCTGTAGAAGCTAAAGAGATAGAAGAGTCAATATTACCAGTACATAAATACAATGTACCTACCTTCTCTCATTTTTCTATCACCAATGATCCTTTGATGACCTTCCACGAATTATCTGTAAATATGGATACACAACCTTCACTTGCCAACTGCCTTGTTGAAATTAGATTTTTCCTTAAATCTGGAACATGTATTACCTCTTTCAACAACCATTGGTTTCCATTGCATTATTTATTTTTACTTTTCCCATTCCAACAATTTTGCATGGTGCATCATCACCCAAATGAACCTGTCCAAAATCACCTTGAACATAATCTAGAAAATGTTTCCTATGGGGTGTGGCATGAAATGAAGCCCCTTAATCTACTACCCAAGACTCAGAAATATTATCTATAGAAAGAATCAAAGCATCTTATAACACATCACCTGTTACATTTGCTTCCTGATTTATCTCTTATTGTCCATCTCTTTGTTTCTTTGGAGCTTTGCAATCTTTCTTTAGATGTCCTTTCTTCCCACAATTCCATCACTCTATCTTTCCAAGTCTGGATTTGGATCTGCCCTTCCTAGAATTATCGCGGTTCCCTAAGCCCTTTCCTCTAACCTTTTGTCTTCCCCTGTTCTCCATGTTCAACGCATTACCTGATGTCTCACCTGTGCTTTTCCATCGCATTTCCTCACTAAGGATAATACCAACAACATCATCAAATTTTGAAGAATTTGAACCAGAGACAGAATTAATTACAGCCATGACCAAGCCATTCCAGCTTTCTGGCAATGAGCACAAGATTAGAAGAGCCCTAACCTCATCATCAAAGTCTACTTTTACATAACTTAGTTGATTAGTAATCGTATTAAATTCATTTAAATGATCTGCAACAAACCCACCTTCTAACATCTTCATATTAAATAATCTCTTCATTAGAAATACCTTATTAGACACCGAGGTTTTTTCATACAGTTTAGCCAATGCATCCATTAGATCCTTCGTTGTCTTTTCTTTCGAAATCTTGAAATCCACCGACGCTGCCAAGCTCAGTCGTATCGTTCCTAGATCCTTTCTGTCAAGAATCTCCCATTCTTCGTCGTTCATGGTCGTTGGCTTGTTTTCTACTCCACCCAATGGTAGTAATAGATCCTTCTAATATAAATAATATTCCATCTGCATCTTCCATAACTGGTAGTTTTAGCCGCTAAATTTCTTGACCATAAACTTTCCATCTTCCGACATTGCTCCCACTCGAACCAAGAACCCTCTTTTCCTGCGAGTTACCTTTCGCTCTGATACCAATTGTTAGAAAAATAGGACCATGGAGAAATAAAATAAAACAAATGCGGAAACAAAACACAGAAGATACACAATACAATAGAGACACGGATTTACGTGGTTCACCTAGTGTGGGCTACGTCCACCAGAGAAATTTCCAGAACCTTCCTTTATTATTATCCAACAAATGAAGGGATACAACCTACATCAAAACCCATTGTAACTTCCTCTTCTTTCTCTCATAGTATCCTCTCTCAAAATACAATACTCTCCATAATGCATAGCCGTAATACATTTCTCTAATAACAGAGGGTTTCCTTATAGGGAAAAAAACCCTAACATAATTTCTATTGTTAGATCTGCGACCTTATAATGAACGGTTTAGATTTATAATGAAATTACAATATACATTTACAAGGAAATTTTTTCTTCGGGGGCTCGCTTGCCCCCGAACCCCCCAGCCAGGGGGATAGCCCCCCTAGACCTCGCAGAGGGGGTACCCCCCTCTTCACTCCCCCATGTGGAAGAGTGTACATACTTCTGGGGTGTAAATTCTTCATGGGGTATAAACATGGCTGAAAGAAAGGACCTCTGAATTAGGAACATAATCAGGCTCCACAACCAACAATCTTACTAAAATCTGTGTGGGTTTTCTCAAAAATTTCACTAAATGTCTCCTAAATCACTTGTTCGTTCTTAGCTCCTCGGTCCTTAGCTTTGTGTTCGCTCAAAATCACAATGTGGCTTATCAGACACAATTCTTGCTTCTATAGTGTTGTCATAAATTCTCCAAATATTTTCAGGCACGCTTCATTCACTGTCATAAATGTTCTTTTCGCGCCTCATTTTTCTGTGACTAGTTTTTCTTTTACCGACTATTTCATTTTTCCGGTGCACAATATTTTTCTATTGTCATATTTCTCTGGTTTCTCTAGTGCACTAGAATTTATTTTTTTCATATATGTTTTGCATGGAATATCTTCACTTATTTTCTCCCTAATTTACTGTCTATTGCACGTTCTATCTTCCAACTGTCGACCATTGCTCCATCTACCTACTTCTTTTAGGATTTTCTTCATTTTTTTTTTTTCTTATTTTTTCTTCTTTTAACTCCTACTATTTAAAATATCTACAAGTCTACATGTTGCACTGCAACTACTGAGGATTAGTGAGTCAATTGTCCCTATATAGTTTCAGTCGACTACCATTCTCCAGTCCTTGAACTTCCCTTCCTTTTGAATCTTACAGCTGCACAACACCTCCATTTGTGACAAACTTTATCTGATATGGCCATAGCCAATGTATTCTAAGCTTCTTGAGGTGATGTTAGTATTTAATTTCATAGAGGAGAACCATATCTTCTTCCTTGAATTTATTTTTCTTAATATGTCTATCATCCCAAGCTTTATCCTTTTCTTTATGTACCTCCTGATGCAAACCAATTGTGATTATGTCTTCTTTCCATGTATGTAATTGTTGTAATGCGTAGACTTGGTATCAAATAATCCAAGGGAACTACTACTTCTTGTACATACACCAGTATGAAGGTTTTATGCTCTCTTAGCTTCTTGCATGTAGTTCTGTAAGTCCCTATTACTACTAGTACCTTCAAATCCGAGTCATCCATGTTTACATTACAAATATTTGTCAATGAATTCTCCAAAATCTTGTTAAATTCTTCTACTATTCCATTTACCTCAGGATGATAAGGAGTTCTCTTTTGATGATGTATTTCAAATTATTCTAGCATTGCCTCAATTGTGTTGTTGATAGAGTGATTCCCCTGATCGCTCATCAAATTCTTGGGCATTCAAATATTGTGACTACTTGTTCAAATAAAAAGCGTGCTACAGTCTCTACAATGAAATCCTTCACTATTGTTGGCTCAGCCCATCTGCTTAAGTATTATGTCATTATGATGATATATCTATCTCTTGATCTTCTTGTTGGTGGATTAATTAGGCCTATAAAGTCTAATGCCCATTTATCAAACACTTGGAAAATTAATTTAGGTCTTAATTTCATCTCATCCCTCCTGGATGGCTTTCCAACTCTCTGTCAGACATCACAATTCTGATAGTACTCCTTTGAATCCTTGTGAACTATTGGCCACCATAATCCTTCATGCAATACCTTCTACACAATGTCCTTCCCTGCATAGTGTCCTCCAAAAATTCCTTCATGTGCTTCTACTAAAATGATAGGCCTTTCATGATCCATAACACATCTCATCAAAATCTTATTTTCTCCAAGCTTGTATAAATGACCTACAATCAGTTGATAATTTGTATCTATAACCACCATAATTTTATTTTGTGTAGTATAAATTCCTTTGGTGAAAATCCTGTACTCAAAAACTCAATAATGTCAGCAAAATACTCATAATATATTTGTATTGAAAAAAATTGTGCATCTAGGAAGTTATTCTCCAAATTGCTTGGTTCCTCTCCATTGGTTATTCTTGGCAGATGATCTGGCCCTGCATTCAATATTCCACGCTTCACCACAACTTCAAAGTCAAACTCCTGGAAAAAAAGTAGCCATATACATATTCTTCTACCCAACACTGGCTTATTGACTAAATACCTAAGAGAAAAATGATATGTAAACATCTTAAAATGTTGCCCCAATAAGTAATGTATGAATTTATGCAATGCATAAACCATAGCTAGACCTTCCCTTTCTGTAGTGTTGTAGTTTTGTTCTGAATATGATAACTTCCTGCTTGCAAATGATACGGGGTGATCTATATCACCTTCTCCTGGTTGTGTCAGTACTTCTCCAAGTGCTATTGATGATGCATCCACATGCACATGAAATTCCTTTGATCAATCTGGAAATGCTAAAATTGGTGTAGTTACCATATTTTCCTTCAAAATATCCAAGCTCTATTGGCATTCATCATTCCACTGATATTTGATGTCCTTCTTCGGTAATTTCTCTATTGACGCAGTAATCTGTGCATATCCCCTTATAAATTTCCTGTAATACCCTGTATGTCCAAGTGTACTTTTCAACTGGCGTACTGACTTTGGTGGTGGTAAATTCACTATGACAACAATTTTAATAGGATCAATCAGTAGAACCTGTTTACACACAACATGCCCTAAAAAAATACCAAAAGTTGTGCTAAAAATACATTTCTTAATATTCAATGAAATTTGACATTGTCTACAACTGTCTAACATCAATCTTAACACTTCAACATGATCCTTCAATTAACTAAATACTTTCATGTCATCCAAGTAAAATTCTAAGAACTTGTGTATGAAGTCCTTAAGGGATCCTAATACTACCCTTGAAAAAATGGTCAATGCATTCTTCAATCCAAATGGCATGGATGTATACTGAAATGATCCCCATTTTGTAGCAAATGTAGTCTAATATCTATCTTCTGGTGCTATCCTAATATGATGATATCCTGAAAAACCCATCTGTAAATGAGTAAGCATCTTGACACCCTACATTCTCCAAAACTTCATCTCTAAATGGGGAAGGAAAATGATCATTCAAACAAGAATCATTCAATTTTCTTATATCTACATAGATCCTTATTCCCCCTTGATTATTTTTCTGTACTACCATGGGGATGATCCATTCTAATTATTCCACAGGTTCTATGACACTAACCTCTAACATCTTGTCAATTTTTTCCTTTGCTTTATTCTTGTACACTTGATTTAACCTGCAAGGTATTTGTCTTATTAGTTTGGCTTTTGGATTCAAAGGGATCTTCATCTCTCCTAGTTCTCCTGCTAATCCCTTCATCTCTAAAAATGTCGTTGGAAACAAGTCACTGTAATCATGCAGTAATTTTGTGATTCCTTCTACTATCTGGTTATCCCAATAATATCTAATGCTTGCAATCTTTAGGTTTTCTACAGTTCCAATGTTTACCTTCTTGATCTTTAATGGTGTAGCATAATCTATTGAATCTAGCTTTGGAACTTCTATCTCTCTCTCACCTTCAAATTCTTGTATCTGTATATTGTGTGGGTTTTCTTTTATTGGGTCTTCTTCTTTTATGACATGATAACAGGGTAGCAACTTTCAAACTGTCTGTTTCTTCTGATATGTTGTCACAATCTCCACTTCAGGTTCTTAAAAAATATTGTCTTTGACCACCTTCAATGTTGTATCTATCTCTGGACTCTCATATTCAAAGGAAAATGTAACCACAAAATTATGCGACATTTCTTCCCAATTGGCAGTTTCCCTGCATTGTTCTTGTTCTATGTACCAGTTCCTTGGAATTCCTTATAGTGTTTGAATGAAATGGTGTGGCCATTCTTTTGATGGTACTAGTCTCCATTGTACCATGCACCTGTCTATGTGTTCTCTGGGTTGTCCAATTCTATCATATTTCTCCAACACTTTGTTCTCTTTCTCTGTGACAAATATAATGTACAATAACCTCTTTCATTGATACCGGTTGTTGATCTTCTCCTTATGTGTACCCCTCCAACAGGAAGATGTATCTTTCAAAGAAATATAGAATACTCGAAATATTTGAATATATACTACTTCTAATTCAAACTTCTTTAGAAATTATTTTAATTCATTCAGACCATAAAAAGTAGGATGTTCCCTTACCTCTGTACCAACCCATCTTAGCATGCACATCATTCTGGCACATCTTTTGGTAGATAATTCATGTAATCATTGCTGCCAGTTCTATATTCCTGTGTGAGAGTTTGAAGGAAAATAACTAATGCTCCTCCAACTCAACATTCCATCTACAGTTGGGTTGATGTGATCCTCTTCATGCACGATATTTCTATACAACCGATTTACATCTTTTGTAATAAAAATTTCTATCATAGGTTCCACATACCTTCATCCTTATGAGGGATCCAATGGGTCAATAACTATGTACTCCCCTGATTCAAATATCATTTTCATTGTCTTAAAATTGATAAATCATGTTTATCAAAATCCCAATCCACACCCAACAATGATGGATATGGTGAAGTGTTATCCACTATGTCGATGACTTCAAAGTCTACCATGGTGTGCACATGATCTAGATCTACTTGTATCCCCTTAAATATTCCAATTGGAACCACTCTATGATAATTTTATAACTTCAAATGAATAGGTGAATACGCCAATTGAGGTTCTCCCATACCTTCCCATGTCTTCTTTGGCAAAACATTGACTTTAGACCCTAAGTCTAGTATGATATACCCCATATTAAAATCTCCAATGTTTGCATTCAACCTGAATTCTCTACATTTTATTCTCTTCTTACGAACTTGATTCACTATCTTTACCCCTTCTTCCCCAGGATTACACTTTTCTAACATATTTTGGAATATTTGTAAAGAAGTTTTATCATTCAACAATTTTACACAAGAACCCAAAAATTTTCTTCAGTTACTTACTTCCTCTCAAGACCTCTCTTTGCTCGTTTGATCAAATAATGGAGTCATGTCATACAATGGTACCTCATCTACTGGACTTGTTCATGAAGTAGACACAATATTTTCTTCCAGACTCTCTTGTTTAGCCTCTTTGAATGTATCTTTCTCTTTACGCGAATCAAACTTATGTTTAGGCATTGTGTGCTTCCTAACCCACTGGTACTGATCCCAATATTTATTTGTTGCATATTCTCCCATCTTGGCTCCACCTATAATAAATATGTTGATCTTCTTCCCATACTCTTATTTGTTTTCCACCATAATCCTTTGCACGTTCTGATTTTTCTGGTTCCTCTTGTCCTATACCTTTATCAATAGTGTCGAACAATATTTTGTCTCATGGCCTGTTGCATGAAAATACATACATGTCATAGGTGGTTGTGGACAGTCTCTGGAATAGTTCCCTGGTTTCTGACAGTTATGAAAAACTAAATGTCCTCTACCTCCTCCAAATCTTGTTCCCCCTCAATCTCCTCCTCTAAATCCTCCTTTGTTTCCTTGTTTATCTTCATGTAGTGTATGATACTGAGGTTGCGCATTATTATATTGTGGTGATGTTTCCCACTGCTGCACTTTATTATAATGCAACGGTGCTCCAAACTGTTTCACTTTATTATACAACGGTTGTGGTTGAAACTCTTGCACTGTATTATAAAGTTTCTTCTACGGAGGTTTTGTTGTCATTAACTCAGCCTGTACCTTGTATGCATATATTGTCCTCTGCTTCATTATCTCCAAGGTTCTACAATCCTTGTATTCATGTCCAACTGACTTGTAAAAATTACCAAATGTACTCTTTGACATTGTTTGATACTTCTGCATCATGGGACAATGATAGGGATCATGCCCATGTGTTCTGTGTATCTCACACCATGGTCCTCCTGATGATAAAGGATTTGGCACACCTACTGCTATATACTGCGAAATAATGGACACTCATTCTTATGATGACCTTCTTTCTTGCATAATGTACACCAAACATCTTATCTTTTCTCCTTACCTTTATTCTAATTCAACTGAAATGTTAACTCCTTCAGGTCTATTCTCATCTCTTCAACAAATGGATCTATATGATTATATTTATTTTCCTCTAACTATAATGTTTCTTGTAGGGCCTTAGCCTGGGTTTGGAACTTTTTCTATCTCAAAAGATAATTTAGATGTGGCAATAAAGAGTTAACAAACAAATTTCTATGTTGCATATCTGTAATAGGGTACTTCAACTTACCTTTTAGTCTTTTGAACTTGTTTTCCACCTCCCATACTAATTCTCCTGACTTCTGCTTAATATCTATCATTTCATTCATGAATTGATCCTCTGAACTTGGTTTTTGAAATTCATTTATTAATTTCCTATTAACTTCTGTGATATTTGTAGGCGATCATGTCGGGCTATTTATTGTGAGACCCATGTACTAGTCTAGTGCATGGTCTCTGAATGTGATTTCCAACTATGCAACCTTTTTATCTTCATATGTAATATTCTTGGCTCCCCAAATATTCTCACAAATGAACAAATTCTTTTTTGGGTCCTCTGACCCTTCTCCTCAGAACTTTGGTAACCTAATAGTTGGATCGTGTCCTGAAATTATGAAATTTGTTGAACTACAACCTCCACGTGGTGTAGATACCTGACTGCTACTTTCTAAACTTATACTTTTACTTGAACTTCCAATAAATACATGTACTATGAAAATTCTCCTACCACTAATCACTTGTTGTTTAATTGGTTTTTCTTCTTCAGTTGTCTTTGTCGCACATGGGGTTGTGGGTTCCACACTAATTCAAATATGGAATGGAGAGACTTCTTCTACGTCGAACCCCTATCCTTTGGTTTTCCTCTCATACATGGCATGCAATATTTCCTCAATATTCCTCATCGCATGAAGATCACCTCCCTCTTCCTCATCACTGTCTAATCCCTCTTGCTCAACTACTTCCCTCTTTTTACTATTGATCTTATAGTGGTAGGGTCTTCCGCTGTGCATCACTCTTGATTTCCTTACTATTTCCTTGGTTTGTTCCTCATCCATCATTATGGGGTCCATTTCTTCTTTCTTTTGGCCTCTCTCTAGAGCCTTCTACATCTCTCAAATATTCATTAGTGCTTCCACAAGTTCCCCCATATACATAGAGTGATTTAGATGTCTGATTCCATGGTCATCATTCCTTTATCATGCAATAAGATCTTTATCGACGTGTAAAGATACATAATGTACCTCCCTCTGGGTCCCTTCAAGAAATCATGCTCTGTAGCAGTATATGACTTTCCTGTATTGACTGCAAATTCAGTAATAACCCTACAGTAATACCGTCCAACCAAAAATCTACTGCGTGTATGAATTTTTTATAAACCCTTTCCAATTGCACATTGTTCTCAATAGTCCACTCTAATGGCCTTATCTGATTAGTTGGATGAGTATCCTTCAACATCAACAATCACTCCTGTAATAACTCTGGAAAATAACAGAAATGTTCCTAATGTAAATCAGTAAACACATACCTCTATAGATATTTGTACGGTGTATATCTGGAGCTTATATTATCTTTATACATGAACTTGAGTTATTTTCTCTCCAACCATCTTTCAATCTCTTTCTCTATAGGATTACATGGCCTAAACATCCTCTTTTACCACTACATTCTCCTCATCAAACCCATTCCAGGCTATTCTTCTAAGTTCCAGCTGGAAACATAACCATTTGTTAGATGTTTGGGTTGACCTAGGTTCTACCTTAGTTCTCCAACAAAACCCTAAAAACCATTGACCCTTCTGGTAAACTAGAAGGATACACCACGCACAAAGTGCACAACGTAGTCTCACCCGAGATGGATTATGGGCGATTGCATGACCCAAGTTTCTACAATCGTGGAAGGGATTGGGGATTTTTTCCTTCTTCTGTCCTTACTTTAACATGCATCATACCATATACTTCATGATACCATTCATCTAAGTGTAATAATTAGTTCATTCTTCATTATCAGAACTGTGCGCTACAAATTAATATTCTAGTCATTGATCATTGATTCATTTTTGCAGAAACAGTAAAAACATCATTCATACACATCACAACACATGGTTTTACCGTGGTTCGCCCCCTAGGATATGTCCACAAATATCTTCTTCTTCTTTATTATTTTTCATCACAATAGCATTGTGCACATTACATCATAGGTTTCACAATGGTCCATGAGGTTGACCAACATCACACCAAGAACTACAACTTGTGACCTAACCCTCAATTACATCTCATAATTGAATTCATTCAAGCTTCACAAATCTCTATAAAACCAGTACTGTGACTCGGGCTCCAAAAGGTGCTCAAATTACTTCTCTCATACAAAGTGATGATGATCCCCTAGCTACCTCATACATCCTCTATTTGTCCTACGAAATTGGGTAAAAACCATTACATATTGACTTAAAAACCATAACTCTATGTGGACTCAACTTGTCCACTTTCTAACTTCCTTCAGTGCGGTTGGTCTTCGATCCAACCGTTCCTTGCTTCGACTCTACGCTGATCTTCCTTAATTGTTGGTGCATTGCTTCCTTTGTCCTATGTTGCGCTGATTTCCTGTCTTTCCTAGTGCATGCTGCTCCCTTGGTCCCATCTACCTCATTTACGGTGTTGAACCCCAAAATTGCATGCTCCAACACACATTCATTATCAAAATATTTATAAATTGATACAGACATTTATTACCATTAATGATTAAAATATCTCATATAGGCTAGGCATCATCCTTTATACAATAATATCATAACATGGAAAGGATCTCTATCTTTGTGTGTGTGTGTGTGTGTAAGTATTATCATTAGTAATAATTGGTTGGCAATGTCTTTTAAGCAAGTTTCACAATTAATATAATGTCCACTACTAATAAAAAACTCAACATTGGAATTAGTCATGAAAGAGTTACAAACTTATATATGTGGAAAGGTAGCTTAAAGCATTAACATATGGAGTTATCATTACCAATACGACTTACCAATTCCTAAAGAGTTTCAAGTCTTTATTCTTAAAAATTGAATATTGAGATATTTAGAGTACCCAAAAAACTATACATATTCATTATCAAAATCTTTATAACTTGATACGATGATTGGAAACTTATTACCATTAATGATTAAAAAATATCATATAGGCTAGGCATCATCCTTTATACA
>ML846225.1:49533-61203 GCA_009831015.1 Picea engelmannii
GGGGAGATCCAAGGGCTATTTAAAAGGTACAAGTTACAATTGCACAGTGTTCAAGTAGGACAACAACATTCTGATGTACAATATGATACACATGACATCCTGAAGAGACAACAAGAGGAAAGACCTTGTCAAGGAAAGTTAACATTTTAGGAACAAAGGGGGAAAATAGTCAAAAGCAGAGAGATAACAGTGACAGGGGGAGTCATCCACTCATGAGAAGATTGATAAAGGAGTCTGAGTAAGAGAGGTGAGCAATTTTTCAATTTTCCACAGAGGATACAGCGGAAGCTGAAGATGAACAGATCCAAGAATCAAAAAGAGAAGACTCTGGTTTAGATACAAATATTCTGCAGGCCTCAAATGAAAGAGTCCATCCCGTCAGGGGGAGTTTGCATTGATTTAATATTTGATACCTCCTAAAATACTGCAACGACTCAGGGGGAGCATGTTCTCTTTGACATTGATGTCAAAGGGGGAGAAAAGAATCTGGGTGCCTTTGTTGCCATCAATGCCAAAGGGGGAGATTGTTGGAAATGTTTAACAGGTAGCATATGCTTGTCATTGATGGAAAGTGCAGCAATGAAGATGGCATGAGTACAGGAAGAATGTAACAGACGGGCACCAAAAGTATTTTGGGAAGACGCTGCAGAGCAACCTCGATAAGATCAGAAGAGATAGTGCAGAGGATCTTGGTATGTTTTACATGCAGCGTATGCTTGTCATTGATGGCTTGAGTACAACAGCGATGATCAGCAGCGCAGTGATATTCAGGAAGACCAGCAATGCAACAATTGTCTAAATGCAACAATCCTCAGTCGTCAAATCGAGGATTGATCTAAACTGTTGATCAGGCATGATGGAGTCCCGTAAAGTTTGTGTTGCATTTTTTATCGTTGAAACCCATCCAAAATTCTCGACAGAATGAGGACCGTCAGATCTGAATATAGACAAGAAGAGGGCGCTGAAGAGGAGGATAGATCTCAGGCATTAGATCTGAGCGCAGGGTCCGACCACCGTTGGATCGAGGAGAACCTGCACGATTTTTAAAGTGCAAGGAGTAGAGGGCTCACAAAATTCCGAAAGCAGGAGGACCGTCCATCTCAGGGGGTTATGTGGACCGTTGATTCGACTCCCTGTCGAAGTTTCGGGGATTGAGAGTTGGAGATGACAAGTAATATCATCCACAGAAATCCCGATTTCGCGATATGCAAAATCGCGACGTAATCTGAGCCGTCAAATCAAGATCACATATGGGCCGTCGATCCGACCTCATGTCAGCAAACCACGTCAGCTAGGAACACGTGGCACAACCAAGTAATGACAAGTGTCAGACTGATTCAACATGCCAAGCACATGTAAGTCACGAATCAGGGTGACACGTGGCAGTTATTTAACACATGTGACGTCAGCAGACTTACACCATGTCGGAGTTTCGAGGATCGCGTGTTGGAGATGTCAAAGAAATAATGCAACAAGAATGTCGATTTCGCGATATGCGAAATTGTGATTCAATCGCAGTCGTTGAATCAAGCTCAGATCTGGACCGTTGATCTAACTCCATGTCGGAGTTTCGGGGATCGAGAGTTGGAGATGTCAAAGTTTATTAACATCAGGAATCCCAATATCGCGATATGAAAAATCGCGATTTAATCGCAGCCGTTGAATAGAGATCAGATCTGGACCGTTGATCAAACTCCATATCGGAGTTTCACGAATCGCGACATAGAGAGGCAAAGAACCCAATGCATCAAGAATGTCGAAATCATGATTCAATCGTAGCCGTTGAATCAAGATCAGATCTGGACCATGGAATCACAGGACATGTGGCAAGTGATCAAAATTTCGCTGACTTGGGGTCAATGGAGCATAGTGTCAAAAATCACGAAACGAGAAATCGTGAAAGCACTTTTTGCATAGGCGCTTGGTTATGACCATAGTCATATTCGGGAAGGAGCTAGTGCAGAAAAGATCTGTATCGGAATTTCGTAGATCGGGATTTGTAAGTGACAAGAACATTGAACATCAGGAGTGTCGAAATCGCGATATGCAAAATCTCGGAATGATCTGAACCGTCAGATCAAGTGCTGATCAGAGGGTTACTGTTCTCTCTCACAGTTAACTCCTTAGTTTGGAATCTGTTAGCGAAACGGACTCATGATTGTCGATTAGTTTGGCGTTTCAGTTGCTGAGACAATTGTCTTCCTTTTTGCCTAAGGAGATGGGAAGTTGAACCACCATGGGTGTGTATCAAAGAAAATGTGACAGACTGTGTAGGCGTGGCTGTTCTGGATGAAAATGAATGAAACTGAAGAAGATCGGAGGGCTATCATTGCACAACACAGTGAAACTGCTAGAAACCATTGATGGTTTCTACCAGAGGATGTGAAGAGACTTCTGTGTGATTTCCAGAGGAGCTGAAGAGTTACATGGAATCTGCCAGTGGAATGAAGACGATTCGTGGAGGAAATTGACAGCTGGATGAGGGTTAGAGCTCGTAACTAAAATAGAAAGGATGAGCTCGATTGTAACAGAGAAGACGAAGAGTCTCAACTGCCAGAGAGAAAAAGGAATCTCGGCATAACACCCAGTGATGCTTAACGCGTGGGAAAACCGCCAGAGAAGCTGAAGAGTTACCATGATGATCAGGCAGAACACTCGAGAGGTGGAGGATATCGGCGCAGTGTGAGTATGCAGAGGGATTGCGCACATTGCATGCACAAGGTGCACAAAAGCTATAAGTACATGGTACAGAGAAGAGATGAGGTTGTTGTTGCCGTTGGAGTTGTTGTGGTTGTCGTTGTTGAAGGTGATTCATGCGTAAAGAAGGAGGAGAGTGCAGCAGCTGAATGGGAGAGAAGAGGAACTGTGCAGTGAATGGACATGGCACACAAAGGATAAAACGCAGAAGAACAGACAGTGCAAGTCATGTGTGCAGAAAGGCAGTGTGGCAGACAGAGCAATGAGATGCAGTAGAACAGTGATGAGTCTGGTAAGAAATTGTTGAACATTATATCACTGTAATAAGGTTCAGTAGAAAAGATGTATATTTCAGGGTGGTTGGGAGGTGCTAGGGAGGACTGTTGCCCTCAGAGGTTCAAGTGGGTGCTTGAACACAGGGAGTTGTAGCTTCCATCTGGTTGCAGCCAGAGAAACCAGGGTGGTGCAAGGGAGAACTCTTGTTCTCTGTTATACAGGTTGGTCCCTTTATGATTGGAAGTTGGTGCTTCCATCCAGTTGGCGCTGGAAACACTCAGGGAGTTGGTGTTTCCTTCTAGTTGGTGCTTCCTTCTAGTGGGTGCTAGAGAAAATAGAGAGTTGGTGCTCTCAGCAAGTTGCAGCTTGCAAAACAGAGGTTGTAGCCTCATTATGAGTTGGTGCTCATATGTATGATAATGTAAAGAATGTAATTGTTACTTATCATATAAAGAAAAAGAGGTTTTTACCCTGTATGGGTTTCCTCGGGAAATATCTGTCTCTGTGTTTCTCATATATGTGACTGATGCTGAATATGCCATTGTTTATTTCCCTGCATTATTGTGATCATCATTCAGTGTTTCTGCAAAGAGTTTTAAAAGAAGTATAATTGTTTAAGCACGGTGACAACTGATTCACCCCCCCTCTCAGTTGTCCAACAGACGATGACGTCATGTTGACGAGGATGACATCACCATCCAATGCACATTTGACTGGTGTCAACACCTAGACGGACAAGCCAAGCACTTTGTGATGACGTGCACACCACGTTAGTACACATAGAGGCCCACTTGTCTAGCGATGACTTTGGCACATGTCATGATGATTTGGCATCTTGAGAGGGCAGTTCAGGATGCAATTTGAGTGCCATATGTCACTCCAGGGGCAGATACACAGTGGCAACAGTGGTCGAGGTGGCAAATCGTGGCAGTGTCACATGTACGACGTCCCAGCAAGGGAGGCGGGTGTGAGCAAGGGAGGCAAGTGTTAACAACTGAGCAGGTAAAGACTCTAATGTGAGCGGAGCCATTATCTGTCCAACTCCAAGGACTGTTAGATTTGTCGAAGGGAGCGTCGTCAAAGTGGGCCTATCGGAGTGGCCCGAGTCACCGGAATAAGTAAACTCTGACAAGAGAAACCCTGAGAGAAAAGCATAATCGTCAATCAAAGAGTGAGCATGGTGCGATCTCAGTCGTCGATCCGTCGTGGGTCCTTCAAGTTCCCTTTGTGAGTGTTGGCAATGGGAATGACACGAGGGTGACGAAGATGCCAACATAGCAGCTAGTGAGTCACAGGGAGGACAAGTGTCAATGCCTGGATGGGCGAGTTGAGTGCCCTGCAATGATGTGTACACCCACATCAGTCCACATGGGAGGTCTGCATGTCACACGATCCACATGTCACGCTGTGGTTGGATCACATGTCAAGGTGATTTGGCACTTTTAGGCGTGACTACCACGTGTCAGGTAGCGATGGTGCGACATGTCGCGCCAGGTGGCAGGTGAGTGGACAAATCTCTATCGTTGATCAAAGTCAATCGCTATCGGGATGTCTAAATATGCGATTACAAGGGGACTCCGACAGAGGGACTTCGAGAGGTGATCTGGGTCGTAGATCGACATGGAGGCCAGATTCACTCTCAATCGTAGATCTTTGTGACCCTGTAAAAGCCAAGCTCAAGGTGAGCGTGAGAGGGTCGTTAACTTCTGGGAAAGGTAGAGACTTCGAAGCAATCAGAGTCGTTGATCACCCGAAACCGAGGGTTGTCAGATCCATCAGAGTGCGTTGATCGAAGTGTGCCAGATGGAGTGGAATGTGACGTCGATGGGAAAACTCTGATGGTGAAGGATTACATCAAATGAACCAGAGCAGTTGATTCGGAAGGCCAGATGGGCCAAGTGGCAGGCTCCATGTCGATGCCACATTAGATGGCGCAAGTGATAGGAGCCATGTGGGCACTGAAATGGCTTAGACCAATCAAGGCCTAAGGAACTTTAGAAGGCCATAATGTTTGATCCAAAGCTCGATTTTGAGCACGGTGGCAGTTGTTGGAAAGCTCTCGATGAGCAGAAGACGATGGTTCCCGTGTGAAGAGGCTTTGGGATGGTTAAGAAAAAGTGAAAATTATGACACCCCATCCTTTAAAAGGGTACTTAGGGTGTCAGGGGTCTTACATCTAAGATTGAGAAAGTCTTCATAATAAGACTTTTTCTCATCCAACTTAACTATTTCAGTGCGCATGTCACGGAACGTTATTTCTCTTTTGCCATTGTCTTGTTTTGCCGATTGTTGTTTAGAATGAACAGAAGAGGATTGGGATGCTTCGACACTCGGAGAGGTAACATGTTTATTTCTTTTGTCTATCTAGAGGTCATGGGGAAGCACTTTCTAATATTTAGGAGAATGGGCCATGGAAGCAGTTGATGCAACATGTGGTGTTGTATGTAGAGGAGGGGGAGGAGGAGGAGGATTATTAGGCCATTGAGAAATAACAAAGGGAGGGTTGACAGGGTTGTCCCAACCATCATTGACTGGTTGGACAAGGGGCTCAAGAAAGTCCATAATGTTGGGGTGTGGTTATAGAGGAGCACTAGGAGGAGCTGGGGGCTGAGGCAAGGCATGATTTCCACTTAGGTTCAGGGAACCATTTTTTACTAGTTGATTAAATTCCTCTAAATCAACATCAAAGTGAATGGAAAATATCAATCTCTTGTGCCTCCCTTACTGCCAAAATACATTTTGCATTCTACCTCTTCTCCCTCTATTTCCTCCTTTATTACTCCCTCAACTAAAAAAGCTTGTCTAATTGCAATCATCATTTCAATTAGTGCAAAATTCTTAAAGTAAAACACAATAAACATCTATTACAACTTTGTTAAATATGATTTAGTTATGGCTCTGAGTATAGCACAATAATTCAAGCATAAAAGGGAGAAATGGAACATGAATAGTGTATAACAGAGAAGAAAATCCAAAACTCAACAGACACCTTTCTTTTGTTTCAACTTTCAAAATCTGAACTATAAATTTCTTGAAAAATTATTTGTATATGAATAGTCTACATTTCTTTTGAACAAGGGAATGCATGTAAATGAAAATATATATCACAGGGACAAATGGTAAAGGGGTGTATTTTGCAAAAAATGACATATAATGAAAGGAATGAACGAAAATCAATGTTCAACCTTTAACCTCATTCAACATTCTTGTACATATCCTTTAAACTTGTGCATTTTTTCCATTAAAGAACCAACATGTAACTCTTTTGAGAAAACTTCTAAGCAATTTTTCAAGTCAATCACAATGTTCTCAAACTATTATCTTCACCATATATCAGATACCAAATATTGTATATGAAGGGAGTTTACAACAACCCAATTAACATGTCCACTTAAAAAATGCCAAGTTGTTCATACATTTTCAAGAGACCTAGGAGGAATATGAAAACCATAAATATGGGCTTGCAACAGTGCCAACAAATCCTTTTAAAATGCTTCTTTGTATACTATGTTGTGTATACGAATTTCAAAATATCCTTTAATTACATAACTAGGGGAAAAAGATCATGGAAATGGAAATATAAATGTTTGGGATAAAAGGGAATAAATGTATGAAAAATTATATAAATAATGAGGGAAAAATGTAAAGTTTATACAATAAAACTAAATTAAAATTTTTGCTCGACTCACATGTCCTCTAGACTTGTTTCCATTTGTCAAACCAATTATTCATTGAGTGGGGTCAACAAACTCCACATCATACTTGAACATGAAAACGATGCATAAATAACAAACCAACAATTGTTATTCAAACTCAACCAATACCAATTACTTTAGTATACCCATTCTACATAATCGTGACCATTCAGGACTGTGGGATTATAACAAAGTGAAAGTTGGGTATGCAAGCCAATGTGTAGTCAAAACAAATCAATGGGTTTATTATTATAGCCAAGGAGAAAACAAATGGTGCGTGGCCAAAATATTTTCGCAGAGAGGAAGGTTAATGCTACGCATGTAATGTGCTTTTTCCTTCCACAAATCCAAAACAAAATGATACCTATTACTCAGATATGTAAACAATGAGTTCAAACAGATTTAGAATTGAACATGAGAGCTAGAAATGGACATGAGTTGTATCGAAAATAATCCCAATCAAGACGACCAAAGAAAGAACTACACAACATGCGGCCCATAAGTCATTCACACAAGTTAGAACCCTTTAAACAGAGAATAAGACAAATGTTGGGCATCAAATACATTCTTTCCAACAACAAATAGAGGTTCAAACAAGTTCAAGTTCGAACCCACATCAAGCCTTTGCATGTGTTAACAATACCAGTGATGGGTTCAACCCATTTTCCTTATTACCCCCTTTCTCTCAAAATTGAAACGTTTTTTCAGGAATACACAATGGAAAATGATAGTATGAATCAAAGAGAAACAACATGTATACCATAGGATAAAAAAAACATAATCATTCTTGCAAATTGAAAACCCACAAGTGCATTCTACAATAACCAATTGTTTCAACAATTTCTCTTTGCAAACTATTTTTATGAGTGAAAGACAAGGAGAGAACTTTCACACTCATTACTAGCTAACCAAAGCCAAAATTAATTCATTTATCAACAAATTTACTTGCAGAAGATGTTCAAGTGTTGTGTGAGTACCTAACTTGTTACAATGGTCGATTTATACTAGCTCTCAAGGCTTGAGACTGTTGTAGCAACAAAAAAGAGGGTCGGTTTCTCAAGCCGAAGTGCAACACCTTCTACACAGTTGAAAACTAAAACCAAATGACAAGAACTCTATCCCAAGAAAGGTGGTAAGGCACAGGGCTGACAACATTAATGCCCATGTCCTCTCAACCTGAATGCATGGCCAACTCATATGTTGATATTCCAACCCATATCAAACGTTATGAACAAACCAAATGGTATCAACCCTAATACCTCATATCAAACTACAACAACACACATGTTCATGATAATAAACCATAACTTATATCCGACAATCGTATATGCAATTGCTCCATAACATCTATATGTTATGTTCGGGCCCAAAAATTAAACTCCATATAACTCTTCAAAATATTTATGCCAAATTAAACTTCAAGCTCATTATACCTTGAATACCACAGTATGTATGAGCATTAAAATTTTAAACTTTTAGTTCAATAGGTATCTAACCATGTAGGAAAACCAAAGATCATAACTTTTTGGAAATAAATAATTTTTTGATATCATGCTCAATGTTGCAAATCAATGTAACACCGTGTTGTTGAGAAAAAAACCAAGTACCTTTGTAACTTATCAAATGTTATTTTCATCACAAGTTTTATGCCTTTTAAAATTGTCACACAACATACTTGCTAGCTATACAAACAAGTGTTTCATATAAGCGTTTAAACCATGAACCAAACATATATATCTCTTTAAAACCATTCATTATCTTGAAGATATATATTCATTCATAAAATATCATAGGATGTTAGGAATCATTAAGCCATTGATTTTAAATGCCATATTTGAAATGATGCCTTAAACTCAAATTGATACCATACCAAAATGCTAAGAGAAAATGTCGTACTAGGACTTTATCATTTTAGTGTCTTCTAGGGGACCCCACCTATTATAGTTATTAAAAAAATTTAAAATATGTATAGGCTTCACCACTCTTTGCGAGCTCTTATAGTATGTGATGAATCATGAGTCAACAACCACCATTTTCTTTTGCATTTCTTTCCTTAAGTGGGAATTTCTTCATGGGCATCTTAACAATAAAAGTTCCAATTCCTAGTATCAAGATAAGAGTAAATTTGAATATATCATAGATCCTCAAAGTGTGCATGTGCTACAAAATAAAGCAAAAGGAAGTTAAGAAAATAGTAATAATGAAAATGTGCTAAATTTATTTTGACTTTCACATTATAACATAAAAGTTGACTATTAGTTTTATTAGCAGCCATGGAGTTTTTTTTAATTTATTTTGACTTTCACATTATAACATAAAAGTTGACTATTAGTTTTATTAGCAGCCATGGAGTTTTTTTAAATGAAGTCAATCAAAGCATAATGAACATTGATACATATTCTCATTCACACTTAAAGGCATGTTATAAGAGTTTGTGAATAAACCTATGTTGGAAGCAAATATGGAATGCATTGCTTCTCTTCTACTATGGATTCTAACTATGAAATAAAACACCATGTAAGAACTTACAAGCAACAGAATAGTAATTGCTTCCATAAATTCCCATAAATTGCTTCTACAAGTTTCCTCACTTTCTAGAGGACATGATACATACAATTTAATTAATTTAGAAGAAACAAAAGAAGGTCCAAACATTTTCATTTGCATGTTACACATACAAATCTCATGTACTTTTACAACCGCATAGGATTAACATCAAACAATTCATTTTAAGATCTTAGATTCTATTTCCTCCAAGGTCATTCCTTTTGTTTCTGGAACAACAAAGATGATGAAAAAGAAGGCCACCACATCAATTATGCCAAAAATTAAGAAGAGAATTGCAGCACCAAGCAATGCCTGCAACAATAACAAGATCATGTATATACCCCTATTCAGAAAATGTTTAATATTGTTGCTAATTAATAAAATTGTAAAAGAAAATAATTGAACTTTGATAGATGAATGCATTTGTTGATTAAGAATGCAAAGAAAATTAAAAATGACCACATTTTATCGACATACAACAACAAAAATTAACACAATGATATATCAGATTGTCAACCTTATAAGTAATATCCAGCAAAACGATTAGAGTTCATCCCTTTTCTCTTACAATTCTCAAACTAAAACCAAAACATGTAAATAGGTCTTCACAACTACAAATTGCCTCACATTTATCTAACACGAATATATCTTAGTCATTTTTTCTTATGACTCCAACTAAAGACAAAAGTTGCTCCCCATTTACTCTCCACGTGTATATCTACAAACCTAGCTCTCGTATCATTATTACACGTACAAATAGACACAAAACAAAGGCATACATATCGACAATGTATACTATACATGTCTACTCAATCACCTAAGGAATATCATGTTCCCATCTATCATTATCTACACATTGGGCAATGCCTACATCTATAGGGTAAACCAGATGGACAAATAAAACATCCAAACGGAGGCTCATCCTCCAAAGCCCATGCCATGTGTTGACTACTATTAATGCAAACATGGAAATAATTCTAAAGAATTTGTATATGACTCCACCCAACATCATATCGCTACAAACAAGCCATCTAACCTTTGTACCTTTGAACACGTTATCAAGAAGCTATGTATAACATTGTAGGGTTGTGCTTTTACCATGTGGATCCTCCCTCAACCTAACTTATAATTTCTATTACCTTCGACATGCAGTATATTAGGTAATACAATCATATATCATACCTAAATAATCCTAAGCACATGTTTAAACTATGTTGAATAACATATACAAATAATTTCACCATCTAAATGCGTTATAACAAATATGGATCCCATAATGATTATCCATCACCAAAATGCATTCCAATTAAATATATCATATGAAATTTTCTTACTATGGCTCATGATGGTGAAACATGCATGCAATATTCAAAACAAAAGAAAATAACAAAGAATTGAACAATAAAGCTTTGAATGCACCATTCTCATAATGCCAATGATAAGCAAGGTTATAAAAAGCATGCTATAATGTATTGCCAATCTATGTAATGGGACCAATATCCAATCATTATGGATCATGTAAACCCTCATTTTGCATGAGGCTTCTTCTAGTGAATTTTCTCACTACCCTTGTGATTTTCATCACAAAGAACTTTGGAGGGGCTAGGGTTTGTTGGTCCTCACTTGGTTCTTTGAATTGATGACATGGACGATGATGTGTTATATGCCTTCATGGTGTTTTGCTTGGTATACTTGCTTCTCATAGAGAGATAGCATTACACTAGATCTCCATATTTTCCTAGATGAATGGATGTGAGGATATATGGATCCCTCGGTGGAACACCCTAACATTTTTGGGCTAAGTGGACATTGTATTGGCATATTAATTCAGTTGGCTTCATCATGGCATAGACCACTTGCTATACACCCCCTTCTTACATACGGTTTATTACTTGGATGAGTGGGTATGAGCATGGCTAGAGCCCCTTCCAACGCCCTAGCTCTTATGAATTATTCACGTGATGGGTTACTTGTGGTATGGAGCATGGTTTTGTGTAGAGCGCTCCCCTTCTTTGGCTCACATTAGGAGGAATATACACACTTGTCATCATTTTATGCATATTTTGATGAGGTTGTTCTACTCCTTGATGGGTTGATTGGACTTTTGGTGACTTGGCATATGGTTCATGGTTTATTTGACTTATTCTTCCTTGGATCTACCACCATGCACACCTTTTCATGCATCATTGTTCACACATGCCATCTTTGGAGAAGAATCGTGCACATATGTTGAGGCATAATCCTATTTTATTGGTTGATGAGGGGCCACCACCTTTCTTCAGGGAGTCACTTGAGCATTGATGCCATTCCACATGTGTTCTTCATATAATTGATGCCTTATTTCATGGATCCACTTGTTCAACACTTTATTTGAGGAAGATGTCCACCATTTGAGGCCACATAGCACACTCCTCGATGCCTTGTTTATGGTACATTTCTCTTAGGGATTGTTACC
>ML846226.1:0-15519 GCA_009831015.1 Picea engelmannii
GCCAGGTGGGCTCGTGAATCTAAACGCGGTTCCACCTGCAGTTGGACTCTGCTTTTTCCTATGCAACCAGCTGGCCTGTGTGTACTGAGACCCCGCTTCCTTTGAATAAATGTCAGGAAACAGCTTCCACATTCTACAAGCCTCCCACAATACGTATCGGAGGCTTCAGGCTCTCGACCACGCTTTGACGCTTACATCATTTCTTCATCGAGATCTGTCCGCGTAGTTTCGTGAGCTGCATTCATTTTGCCCCGGATTGGTGCCTGCAAGCGCCCTGCAGTACTGTTGAAGTCGGTCTTGTTTGGGATTAGTGACAGAGATCTAGATTTTAAGAGCCCTTTGTTTTCTGTTATGACAATGGGGAAGGCAGAGAAAGAGAAGGAAAACGGAATGACTGGATTTATTTCAAGCTGCATGGAGACTAAAGTTCTCATGGGAACGATTGTGGTTATGGGGTTTTTGCTTCTAGCAGGCCAGTTTATGCCCCTTGGCAGACAAGTTGTCCCCTCCTGTAAAAATCTGGTACGAGCATATCTCCAGGAAGATTCGAACACGGGTGCTTACAGTGTCCAAATGAGAACAACGGAGGTGAATGAGACGAAGAAGCCCAGTATTATACAGAATGTTAGCATTGCCACTACCAACAGCACCAGCAAGGGCGCTGAGGTTCATGTGAAAGAAGATCCGAACAAGCGCGTGTTTCGTCCATATGGAAATGCTGCATACTTGTTTATCCAGATGGGGGCATACAGAGGAGGTCCAGCCACATTTGCTGTAGTTGGGCTTGCTTCCAAGCCTCTCCACGTTTTTGGGAAGCCACGATTTGAATGCGAATGGATCCCAAAGAATTCATCCGCTGCAAGAATGAAGGGCAAGGCCTACAAAATGCTCCCAGATTGGGGATACGGCCGTGTTTACACAGTCGTGGTTGTCAACTGCACATTTTCTCAGAGCGTGGGCACCGATGGCGATGGTGGAGAGCTCATTCTCCATGCACTCCATGGCGACGAGTTTGGAAAACCAGAGAGGATCGTTGCTCTCAAGGAAGAAGAAGGTAGCTACAATGCCTCCATTTACAGCCAGGCTCCTCTCTATGATTATCTCTACTGTGGCTCCTCGCTGTACGGTGATCTGAATCCTCAGAGAATGAGAGAGTGGATGGCCTATCATGCCAAATTCTTTGGCCCTCGATCACACTTCGTTTTCCACGATGCCGGTGGTGTGCATCCTCAGGTTAGAGAGGTGTTGGAGCCATGGATTCGAGCTGGCCGTGTGACATTGCAGGATATAACTGAGCAGGAACAGTTTGATGGTTATTACCATAATCAGTTTCTCATTGTAAACGATTGCTTGCACCGACACAAATTCATGGCGAATTGGACATTTTTCTTCGATGTAGATGAGTATCTGTATATTCCTCGGGGCAATACTCTTCAATCTCTACTGAATGATCTCTCCAGTTATACACAGTTCACCATTGAGCAATATTCCATGTCCAACAAGCTCTGCTTGCAGAACAATCTGGGCAACGATTCGACCAACGGTACTTATTCAAGGTAATTATTATGTTTAATGATGAGATTAAATCATTCAATGTATTCATTTCAAGTAAGTGATAGAGTATATTGCAATTAATTGTATAGTTAGTTAGTCATTGGTAGTGGTCGTTTGATTCTCACTTCGATTTACTTGTGCTTCATTCTTGCCAACTATATTGCGGATTCCAATAAAAAAATTGTATAATTAGTTAATCACAAATTCATTTGATTTTATGGATCTCTTTACTTTACTTACTGTTGTTAATGATGTGAATAATTCTTATAAAAACTCTGATTAGCTACTATTTTATGGATTTCATTAGTTTAATTCTTCATTTTTAGGTGTGAAATTCAAGGTGATAATTTTGATGTGCAGGGAGTGGGGATTTGAAAAGCTCTTATTCAGGGACGTGAAGAGAGGAATCAGGAGAGATCGCAAGTATGCAGTGCAGGCAAGAAATGTGTATGCCACTGGAGTTCACATGTCTGAGAATGTGATGGGGAAAACACAGCACAAGACGGAGGGTAAGATAAGATATTATCATTATCATGACACCATTTCCAGAAGAGGAGAACCCTGCAGGGAATTTGTGAAGCCATCGACGAAGAACAACGTGACTTGGCTTGGAGGGACTCCGTATGTATACGATGGTACAATGAACGCTCTAGCTCCATCAATTAAACAGTTCGAGAGAGATATGATTGGATCTCAGCTTGAATCCACTGAACAGTGAATATAGTAATCAATAACATTCTTCAGAACGATGGGTTGCCCACTTGGGCATATGGTTGTGAAAATCCATGCGGCGAAATGGTTTATCTGAGGACAAAATCATGAAGGCTTTGAATAAATCCGATTGTCAGGGACCCAGTACAGCAATATTCTTTGTATTCTTTATAGATCTGCGCTAAATTCTGATGTTCTAATTGTTTCCAGCTTTATCGCTCATGTTAATATATAACGAGGAAGTCTGGAGCAGTTTCCAGTATTAATGTTTAATCCGCTGCTTTTTCTCTATAGCTAGCTGGAGGCCAAACTGTATTCATGAATAAGTCCAGTCGATATTTTGTAGCTGATGCCATTTTTTTAAGCATATCTGACCATTCTTTACAGAATTGCTATATATGAACAGGAGATTAAGCCTGTATTGCGTGTTTTGCGCTCTCACTAACTGATTTTTCTATCTTTTAAAACGCTGAAACGGCATAGATAATCTGAAGTTCTTCATAGAAATTTCTTGAGTTTTACTGGTTAACAACTTGGGAAGAAGCTGTGTTCTTCACGCGTTTCAATAACTTTTCTAGATTTATCGATGTTCTTTGGCGAAATACGCGGCAAGGAAGATTCTACAGTAAACATTACGGCTAAGTCATTAGTCCCTTAACGAACTAGAGCAGATCCTACCAATCGATCTCTGTTTTTCTTCAAATTTCAAAAGCAATGTTGTGGGACCCATAATGAAACAGGTATGATTGACTCCTGAGGAGGTGACAGGACTAGTGGGTCCATTTTGGTAGAAGTCCCATGTGAATGCAACAATGGTTGGTCCATCTAGAAGCAATAATGGAACATAAAGGTAAACACACAAGGCAGCCATGGAATTTTGTCGGTGAACAATTAACCAAAACAAGTAAAGAGAATCGTGCACTAATAAGTGGGTTCAAAACACACTTTTTTTCCAAAGTTTATTTCGGCTCTTTTTTTTGAGCTGAGCTGAAAAATGAAAAATGAGGGTATATTCATGGGTGGTGTACTCGTTTAGTCTTATCACAAGGGGTCAGGTCAATATTTATAGACTCTACTTTTTTTGGATTTAAATTTTGATTTTTTAGGAGGAAATACATGTTTTTAACCATTAGGTCTGTTCAAGCTTTATACTTTGAAAACTAGATTTTCTCAAGTTTAAGGATTTAAGAACACAAGTCTTTTGAATATAAACATATATCTATTTTTTATTTTGAAAATAAGATCTAATAATCATGTTTTCTTTTAATTTCCATCCTCTAATAATTTAATTGTAACTTCAACTATTAATTACAAAATTAGAAATGTATGTAAGGTTTACAAGTTATCTAAGTTCACCATCCACATGGTGATCCCTATCAACGTTCACCATCTCGATGGTGATCCCTATGGATGTTCACCATTCGAATGGTGATCCCTATTATAGTTTACCATCTGCCACTAATGTAAATGTGTTAATCTAACTTAAAGTAATAGATGACCCAAGTATTTGTGGTTTATTTAATAACTTAATAACATAGAGAGCATACTTGTGATTAACATGTTACTTATGAGAATGGAGGATTAATGGCATGTTGAAGTCCAAAAAGATGGGATTGTGGGGTTTGCAACCTGCAACTCTCTGGAAATGGCGGTTAGGGGTTTGGATTCTAGTTGTGGGTATCCGACATTCAGGGGAACACCAAAGACTTTTGAGCTGAAGCCATCTATTATTGGCATTTTCCTCCTTTCTAGCTTATCTTGTGATTTTTTTAGGCTATTCTAGTGAGCTTCCTTATTGAATGGTTCCTTGGCCATATTGGACCTCTCTACTTTCCAGACCTGTCCCTTTAGGAATTTATTTCGATTGTTGAGGTCTTTAGTTGGGTGCAATTATTACGGTTGTTGTAACATTTAGCTGTGAGCAGAGTTCTTTACAGACTGTCGGGCAGAGGTCTTGTCGACGGGAGGGAGAGTCATTGAAGTGTGAGGTGACATCAGATTGTTAGTTGTTCAAAAGCTTCTGAATCGAAGTTGAGGTCAACGCACTAATGGGTGCAGCTAACAAGGCCCTCTGGAAGAGTGTCGAGCTATTTACCTTGGCTGACGAGCTTTGCGCAGATACCAATCCACTTGGGGTGAAACATACCACATTTGGGAGTTGTTCATTCTTTCCTCTAGCTCCGACTGCTACTGATAATCCTGTTAACCTGCCTACTTCCAATTTCTTATCTGGTGAAGCCAACCTTCACAAGAACACAGTTACTGAGGATCTCAGGGGCGGTGGACCTTTAGTGGGGTCGTCGACTAGTCCTTTCCAACAGGGGAAGTCGTTGTCCAGAGCCCACAGTAATAAAAAGGTGTGGAAACCTAATAAAACCAAACATAAATTGGTCATGGGTGTTGATGTTGGGCTTGAAGAAAGTGTGCAACTGTCTCTTTGTGCATTGGTGAGACGAATTTCCTACTGTTCTTTGTGAAAATGTTCACTTCCAGAAGTTCCAGCCTGGATAACGAGCGCTTGGTCCCCTTTGTTGGGCTACATCCTGGAAGTTTTTTATCTTTCACATGGTTGGTTTGGCTTTCTTTTCAGATCGTCGGAGGATACACAGAAGATTTTGGAAAAACTGTGGGTTGTAAGTGGATGCAATCTGATGTTAAAAAGGTGGCAGATTAGTTTCGACCCTACAACCGACTACTTTTGTTTTCGCCATTTGTGGGTATTTCTACCAGGGTTGCCACTGCAACTTTGGAATGAAAAGGATTTGGAAGCCATAGGAAACGAGCTCGTCTGGTTCATTTTCCTTGACGAACACTCCTTAAGGGCTTTCGATAGAAGATTAGGCAAGGTCTTAGTGGAGGTTGATACACACTCAGGCTTACTGGAGTCCCTTGAGATCACCTGGAGGGGCCACACTATGACCCAAAGACTAGATTACCTTAGAATCCTCTTTAGATACTCCACTTGCCGCAGGACTGGACATTTGCAACGGTAATGCACATGCATGTTGGAGGAGGAAGAATCTAAAGCATCCTATCTTAGGAAATTGTCTCGTGAAGACTCTCCAGGCGTGGATTCATGCGATACCATAGTCTTCTACAATGCAGAAGGGGAGGATATGCCAACTACGACTCTGGACACTTTGATGAGTAAGATTAAATTGTTTTGTCCCTCACTTTTCTTCTCATTGTTTTCTTGGGAGCGAGATTCTCTGGACTCGTCTGCCCCACTGGGAAAGGGGAACTCACTAGACTCTCCTGCTGAACCATTGTTGGATCATGCGGGCATATGCTCAACTGGTTTAGTTTTCACTCCTTTGGGTTAGGTGGGAGCTCAATTTACGACTTTGCCAAAGCTGGAAAACACTCGGGACTGTAGGGACCATTTTCTGAAACCTGGTGGGGCCACCTTTGAACATCATAGTTTTTTTACTTCCGAAAGTCAAGCAGAAACCGGTGAGGAAGTGTGTCCCTCCAGTGAACCTGTGGATGGTAGGGAAGTCCTTCCGGGTACAAGGGAAACAGAACCAAGAGAAAACTCCTTGGGAGCCATACTGGATACTCTGGTACCTTCCTATAAAGAGACGTTGCCTCCAGTGCCTCTACCCACGTATCAAGGGAGGTCGCTTCTTAGTAGAGAGATGTCGACAAAAATTATAAACCCCAGTGATGGATCTAGGGAGGATACTATGAAATATTTCTCCTAGTCGAGGGGTTTGGGTCTGGAGATCTCTCGTATAAAAACTAGAAGTGCCCAGAAAAAAGCCTACTCGGCTTTTGTTGGCTCTCGACCAAGTTTTGAGAGAACCTTGGCCGTGCTTGACCATTTTTGGGACTTCGACAGACTGGTCAAAGACGGAGCGCCCAGGCGAAGCGGAGATCGCGGGATCTCACCCTTTTTGCGGGATTTTTGGGGCTTTTAGGGTTTATGTAACAGGTATGGGATGTCATCCCATGGGTTTACCCATGCTTAGGCCCCTTTTTGTCATGTATAAATAAGTAGCTAGGTGATGTAAGTGAAAAAGTTAGTTGGCTACTAGTCATTGATCGACTTAGTGCTTGGCTAGTTGGCTTTGTGCAAGAATGTGTTGAAGCTTGCAGATCTAAGTGCGAGTGTTTTGTAAGTGATTTGTGCGTAGACTGTGTAAGGCTTTGTGTTGTGACATGATTTTGGGGAAGGTGGGTCTATTGCACTGTGTGCAGATCACCTGTCCAATGCGGAGTGCGCTCTGTGGCTCTGTGTCTATAAGAATATTGAAGAAGACTAATAAAGAAGAAGAAGAGTTTGTGGATGTAGCCCCACACTAGGGTGAACCACGTATATCATATGTTGATGTGCTTTGTGCAATGTTATTCATAGTGTTTATGCTTATGTTTTCTTAGTGCATTGTTCTTGATGTATGATAGATAGATATATGATTGCTTAGTGCTTTATTATGTGAATGAATGTTAGATCTGAACTGATGCTAAGTTCTTAGAGGTGTTGATCTGTTTATTACAGTGTTGTTTTGTATTTAGGGTTAATCTGCGAAGTGAATAAGAATAATAAATTAATGCATGTCATTGGCTAAAGTGCTCTGTTGAAGTGTGTAATCATAGATCTATGTCCCAGCTAGGTTGTATACACTTGAGTCTTGCAACCCCCCCTACCTCTACCTCGGGTGAGACTTCATCTGCTTTGCAGGTGTTTCTAAAAGGGCCGATAGTTGGGGTTTTGTTGGTGTGTTGTTGAAGCATTGAACCCTAGATCTGCCCCTGTGCCAATAAATGGTTCTGTTGTCGGGACCTGAAACTGTGATTGCTGGGAACTGAAGAAAAGAGAAAGTTTTGTGCATAGATCTATTGTTGTAGTGCGCAATATTCTACTTGACTTGCGAAGCTCTGTGCTAAGAGAAGGAAGCCCGATTTGAAGAAAAGAGGTAAGATCTTAAAGCTTTGTGCTCTGAGAAAGGTAAGATAAGTGGAAATGTTTGCTTCGAAAGTATGAATCTAGGTATGTTTGATAGATTTTGTCCTAGTCTGAAAACTAGGGCACAACTAGAAGAAGGAAGATTTGATCTGAATAGATTTGATAGAAATAGTGAAATATATGTTATTCCTATGCATAGAAAGAATTTTTGGAGTAACAAGTGGGTATAGGAACCTAGAACTAATTTTTGCAGATTGCAGGTCCATCACTGTGATCCCAGTGCATAGTACAAAAAAGGTTGGGGATCATTTAATAGAAAGAGAGGATTGACATTGTGTTATAACTGCAGAAGATCGAGGCATCTTGCTAAGGAATTCCCTATTACATGTCCTATTTGTCTTTGTTGTAAAGTTGTTGGTCATGAGGTTTTGGATTTCCCTAGAATGATTGCTAAAGTTGAAAATATGAACCTGAGACAAGAAAACTATGAAGAAGGTCAGGAAACTAAGGATACGTTAAAGAACCAGAAAAAATCAGAGACTATGTTATTACAACTAAAAGAAACACTGAATGATCACAGAGACATCAGTTTACCAGAGATCTTAAAAGAGAAGGAGTGCATAGAAACAAGAATCGGAGACTTCGACATAGACTTTGTTTTGAATGAGGAAACACAGGTGAATATCATGCCAGAAAGCGCTTGGGAAATTTTGGGAAAGCCTGTTGTGGTTCCTTCATTGGGAAGGATAGGATTGTTTAAAGGAAAGATGATAACCTTATGTGGAAGAGTTACTAATGTACCTATGGTTTCCCATAGAACATTGACTGAAAAAGAATTTGAGGTCATTAAGTTTGTGGAGAACAATGCTCCTTTTTCACTTTTGTTAGGAAATACTTGGATTGAGAAAGATCAGATCCGAAGGAAAGCAGAGGAAGAAGTTACATAACAGAAAAAACAAGAATTAAGGGACTTCATAGCCAAGAAAATAGAGCGACTAGTACAAGAACAAGAGGACAAGTCGAAGCAACTGAGGGCCAGAGACTTAGCTGTCGAATTTGAAAGAACGCATGAAGGCTTGAAAAACTTGTCCATGCAGGATAGAAGAACACCTACCCCAGAAATCGTAAGTGAAGAGGTATTACATTTGAACCCTCTGAAAGACCCTTGGCAGTGCGAAGTTACTATGCTAAGAGAAGATAAGAAGAATAATGGAAAGAGGAACCCAGAGACTTAGATCATAGGAAAGAAGGCAAGAAAGCTCAGTAAAAAGAAGCCAAAGATAGAAAGACTGTAGGAAGTTCCAGAGAAGACTTCGTAGAAGGCATGATTGCAGAACTCGAGCCTTGTCGGAAGAGAAGAACAACGCAGAATGTCACTTCGCCACGAAAAATCTATATGACCATTTGAGGCATCCCGACCATTCGAATGACACTTCGGAATGGATATAAAGATAGTTATCGCCTGAAATATTTCCATTAGACCCTTCGAACCGTTCCATAATAGATGGAATTGTATTGATTGAGGCATTCCTGCCCATTGGAGGAATCCGTTACGACATTGCTTATTTAATTCGTCGAATGCCTCACCGGGGCCACTTTTGCAAACTGAGATATTCGAGCCCACATAGAATTAATCACATACTGTGATGTACTGTCTAGACCTCACCATCCGTTCGATTACCTTGAGCATCTGTTCACCTACCCAAGTTATTTGATTACGAGCGTGCATGTTGGGCGACCTTAATGTAGTACAAAAGTCAGTATAAGAAATCTTGATCGACCTTATGGCTGAGAAGGTCATGTCTGTAGGAATACATGCCTCATCGACGGGAGGAGTGCAAGAATCCCCCTCAACTACACATCGATCTAGTTGAGCAACGACTGAGAAAAGAAGCAAGCACCATGATGATCTGGCGAATGCAAAGAAGATCCTGACGGTCTTGCCTGACTACATCCCACCTCTAGTTGGTGTGGTTAGTCGTGACAGCGTCCTGCATGACTTCAAGTACATGCTCATCATGGCATACCTCTCGAAGGGGATACGCGTAGTTGGACCGCAGTTGGGATTGATTCTAGCCCTCAAGATAAGTGATTTAAACCTGGGAGACAGGAAGAATTATGCGATCCTCACACTGCATCGGTACTTGAAAAAGATGATTGGGAAGAAGCCCAAGATAGTTCCCCAGCCATGGCTCAAGGAGATCGTGCGGTCAACGATCCTGAACGTCATGACGATCCTGCACTTCGACAGACATCAGGAGGTTAACGTGTGCGTTAAAATCCTCTTGTTGTGCTACCATGGAGGGTATCTGTGGTTGGATAGGAACATCATTGTGGATCCATCACTGATCCACCTCATTATTGGATTAAGCATGCAGGTACCAGACCCTTAGAAATTCTACCCAGGGAAGACGTCAGATCGCTCTCTCGCACAGTGAATAAAGGAAGCATACGACGATGTGGAGAAGGGGAAGAGAGGATACAAGGTAGCCTCCATCCAAGATGGCGCAGTGCGCCTAGCTTGTCAATTGATCACTAAAAATCTTGTCAGAAAGAACAGGTCGACACAAGTCATAGGCTTCGTAGTCGACCTTGTAGGGAAGTGTGTCGAAGGGATGCAGATGAACTGGGTGAGCTACCTCATCAACGAGTTGGAGAAGGACTATTGCAAAGTGCAGGACATAGACAGTGAAGAGAAGGAAAGTGCATCAGAGGAAACTGCGTCTGACTTGCCTAGAGGAGGAAGAGGCAACGAAGTAAACCAAGAAGAGGAAGGGGAAGAAGACAAGAAAGAAAAGGGCGAAGTAACACTGCCAAGGGATCCCCTAACAGAGGCAGAGACATCAAAGAAAAAGAAGGTTTCTCCAAAGAAACCCTCAGCGTGGAAGAAATCCCAAGCCACTAAGCCTCAGTCACAGAATGTGCTCACAACGGATGATGTTGATCTCATCATAGCAGTTGTAGAAGATGCTTCAGAGGATATCTTGCAGTGACATGAAGCAAAGTAGGAGACAATGTATGACAGAATTAAGGCGGACATGAAGGGGGTACAACAAGATATCTATTCAAGCCGTGCAATGTCTACTGCGTTGTCATCATCAAAAGGTGTAGAATTGGGGGATGAGCCCACCCAATTGTGAAGGATAGCAGATGCGACAGAGGCTTGCCTTCGTTGAGTCCAGGAAGAAAAGGAACTGGCCATAGAAGCCTTGAAGCAAAAAAATGAGGAAGCCATAGAGAAACTTTGGGTTGCGTAGTAAGAGAAATATGACATTAGAGTGAAGTTTGAAGAGGGAAAAGAGAAAATCCAGAAAGAGAAAGACCAGTTTCTCGCAGAGCAGACTGTGGTCAGAGAGGTAGTGACTAGAGCACTTCGCTCTGTGTCAGGCTTGACACAGATGGAAGAAGAGACAGCAGAGAAACAAGTGGGGAAGCTCATTGAAGCCATTCAACAGCTTCAAGCAAGAGTAGCAGAGCTAGAACTTCAAGCAGTACCGAGCACTCCGCAAGAATTGCGGGATCAGAGGGAAGAAATCGCCAAGAGCATAGGAGAAATAATCAGGGCATTGGCCTCAGAATGTAAGAAACTCATTAACTGAAGTGCACAGACCTACGAGCACCTTGCAGAAGACCCAAAGCTGATGAGATTAGAGGCACAACTCTAAGAGGCGAAGCAATAGGCTTCCATTGTGCAAGCGCAGTTGAAACTGCTTACAACAGTAGAGAAGATGAAGGGGTCACAGGAGCAGCGTACAGTTTAGTAGCAAGTCACTACCATCCAGAGCTGAGTTATGGAGGTGACCCAACGACTCCAGCCGGTGCAAGATGAAGCCTGCACACTTTTTGAAGAGATCAAGGGAAAAGGATCACAGTTGAAACATGTGGTCGCAACATTAGAACAACGCCTGGAAGGGCCTGTCACCGAGAAAGTCATTTAGGAGTTCACCGAGAAGGAGGCTCTGGTGAAGTAGCAAGTCGAGGCAACTCGAGCTAAGCTCGAGGCCTTCAAAGCAGTGTTGCCCAGATCAGAGTGACTCGGGATGAGTCACAGGTGAGTGTTGGGGGCCTGTTGGCCCTCGACCAATTTTTGAGAGAACGTTGGTCGTGCTTGACCATTTTTGGGACTTCGACAGGCTGGTCAAAGACGGAGTGCCCAGGCGAAGCGGAGATTGAAGAACCTCTCCCTTTTTGCAGGATTTTGGGGGATTTTAGGGTTTATGTAACAGGTACGGGATGTTGGTCCATGGGTTTACCCATGCTTGGGCCCTTTTTTGTCATGTATAAATAAGTAGCTAGGTGATGTAAGTGAAAAAGTTAGTTGGCTACTAGTCATTGATCGGCTTAGTGCTTGGCTAGTTGGCTTTGTGCAAGAATGTGTTGAAGCTTGCAGATCTAAGTGCGAGCGTTTTGTAAGTGATTTGTGCATAGACTGTGTAAGGCTTTGTGCTGTGACCTGATTTTGGGGAAGGTGGGTCTATTGCACTGTGTGCAGATCACCTGTCCAATGCGGAGTGAGCTCTGTGGCTCTGTGTCTGTAACAATATTGAAGAAGATTAATAAAGAAGAAGAAGAGTTTGTGGACGTAGACCCACACTAGGGTGAACCACGTATATCATATGTTGATGTGCTTTGTGCAATGTTATTCATAGTGTTTATGCTTATGTTTTCTTAGTGAATTGTTCTTGATGTATGATAGATAGATCTATGATTGCTTAGTGCTTTATGATGTGAATGAATGTTAGATCTGAACTGATGCTAAGTTTTTAGAGGTGTTGATCTTTTTATTACAGTGTTGTTTTGTATTTAGGGTTAATCTGCGAAGTGAATAAGAATCATAAATTAATGCATGTCATTGGCTAAAGTGCTCTTTTGAAGTGTGTAATCACAGATCTGTGTCCCAGCTAGGTTGTAGACACTTGAGTCCTGCAACCCCCCCTACCTCTACCTTGGGTGAGACTTCATCTGCTTTGCAGGTGTTTCTGAAAGGGCCGATAGTTAGGGTTTTGTTGGTGCGTTGTGGAAGCGTTGAACCCTGAATCTGCCCCTGTGCCAATAAATGGTTCTATTGTCGGGACCTGAAACTGTAATTGTTGGGAACTGAAGAAAAGAGAAATCTTTGTGCGTAGATCTATTGTTGTAGTGCGTAGTATTCTACTTGACTTGCGAAGCTCTGTGCTAAGAGAAGTAAGCCCGATCTGAAGAAAAGAGGTAAGATCTTAAAGCTTTGTGCTCTGAGAAAGGTAAGATAAGTGGAAATGTTTGCTTCGAAAGCATGAATCTAGGTATGTTTGATAGATTTTGTCCTAGTCTGAAAACTAGGGCACAACTAGAAGAATGAAGATTTGCTCTGAATAGATTTTATAGAAATAGTGAAATATATGTTATTCCTATGCATAGAAAGAATTTTTGGAGTAACAAGTGGGTACAGGAACCTAGAACGAATTTTTGCAGATTGCAGGGATCGTTTAAGAGAAAGAGAGGATTGACATTGTGTTATAACTGCAGAAGATCGGGGCATCTTGCTAAGGAATTCCCTATTACATGTCCTATTTGTCTTTGTTGTAAATTTGTTGGTCATGAGGTTTTGGATTTCCCTAGAATGATTGCTAAAGTTGAAAATATGAACCTAAGACAAGAAAACTATGAAGAAGGTAAGGAAACTAAGGATATGTTAAAGAACCAGAAAGAATCAGAGACTATGTTATTACAACTAAAAGAAACACTCAATGATCACAGAGACATCAGTTTACCAAAGATCTTAAAAGAGAAGGAGTGCATAGAAACAAGAATCAGAGACTTCGACATAGACTGTGTTTTGGATGAGGAAACACAGGGGAATATCATGCTAGAAAGCGCTTGGGAATTTTTGGGAAAGCCTGTTGTGGTTCCTTCATTGGGAAGGATAGGATTGTTTAAAGGAAAGAAGATAACCTTATGTGGAAGAGTTACTAATGTACCTATGGTTGCCCATAGAACATTGATTGAAAAAGAATTTGAGGTCATTAAGTTTGTGGAGAACAATGCTCCTTTTTCACTTTTGTTAGGAAATACTTGGATTGAGAAAGATCAGATCCGAAGTAAAGTAAAAACTGCTAAAAATAGTAAATTGCCAAAATTGTCAGAAAACTATTTTGAGCTAGTTGGAAAAGGTGGGTGGCCACTGATATCCATATGGATCAATCCTCACTACTTAGGAAGCAATGGTCTCCATTGCATTGAGGTCCCCCATCAGATGAGAAAATTTCTGTTGAATTTGGCATGAGCCACTTGCCTTGGTGCAGGAGCTGCCCTGCTTTGACGACTCGATAAAGTTGAATCCTTTGTTGTCGAGTGCCCTTGATCTATGTGTCCACAATCTGATCATTGGATGCCTGTTGTATGTAGTCAATATTGAGCTATATTGGTTTCAGTTGTTCTACTACTTCTGAGGTGTCCAATAATGGTGGGAAATAAGGGCGAAGGAGATCCACGTTGAACACTGGGTGCAGGCCAAGGAAGGGAGGAATGTTGAGATCAAAAGCATTGTTCCCCATGGCCTTGGTGATATTGTATGGCCCATAATGGAGTGGTCAAATCTTCCGATGGGGTCCTGTAAGGCATTCTTTCTGCAAGTGCAACCAAACTTTGTCGCCCACCTGAAACTTATGTGGCACTCGATGTTGATCATGGTGTTGTTTGTACTTGTCATTGGACTTATGTAGGATATATTGAACCTATTGGAAGATGTGCTAGATCCACTCAATGAACTGGGTGGCTTTGTCAGCTTCATTTGGAGCAGAAGATGAGTCGGTCGAGGTGACCGCAAGGGGAAGTGCAACATCTATGGGATCCAATGGTTGGAATCCCAACCCCACCTGAAAGGGGTTATGGCCGATTGAGTTATGTAGGGCTCGGTTGCAGCTATGTTGGACATAGGGAAGTCTCTCATCCAATGTGCGAGGGTTCTTTGAATTATACATGTGAAGGATATGCACAATCATTCGATTTACAACCTTGGTTTGGCCATTTGTCTAGGGGTGGAAGGTCGTGGATTTGGTGAGCTTAGTGTCCAGCAGTAACCAGAGGCTCGACCAAAATGTGCTGAGAAATCAACTATCCCAATTTGAGACAATGGTTTGTGGGATTCCAAAATGTACCCAGACTCATTCAAAGAAGAGCTTGGCAGTGGCCTCTGCTGTGATGCTCTTCTTGTAGGCAACCAGAATCACCATCTTAGACTAGCAATCAAAAACCACAAAAACACAGTCATTTCCCCGCTTGGTGGATGGGAGGCCCGACATGTAGTCCATTGAGATGGATTCCCATGGCCTGTCAGGAGTAGGAAGAGGAGTGTACATGCCCTGTTTCTTAGTGGTCATCTTGGAAATAGCACATGCAGTGCAGGACCTGATATACTTGTTGACCTCCTATCGAAGTTTCGGCCAATAGAAATGTTTTTGTAGCATCACCACTTTCTTTTCGATGCTAAAGTGTCCTGCCATTCGACTGTAATGGGCTTCCCAAATCAGCTTCTCTTTCTTAGTTGATGGAACATAGATATGGCCCAAACGACACAACAACCCATCCCGAAGATGGAAATTATCGACAACTGCGTTTGCACCCAACATTTGGTAGGTGGTGGCGAAGTCAGGGTCTGTCTCATAGAGTTGGGGCCATCCAGATGTCTCATGGCCGCAAGAGTCTAGCACCGTGGTGAGTGTTGTGACTGGTGGTCTGTTGAGGCAATCAATGATGTGATTGGTGCTTCCTTTTTTATACTTGATGTTGAGGTGGAATTGCTGCAAGTATGTGGACCACTTTTGATGGTGGTCATTCTACAATTTTCTCTGTGTCTGCATGAACTGCAATGGATTATGATCAGTGTGGATAACTATCTCCTTCCCAAGAATGTAATGTTTCCACTGGCGGTAGGCTTGTACAATGGAGTACATTTCCTTGTCGTAAGTACAGTACTTACGGACAGTATCTGACAATGTCTCACTATGATAGGCCACAGGGTGGTCGTGCTGAGTGAGAACGACACCCACAACATTCTTTCTACCATAATGAATCATTTTTCCATGTAAATGTATCTGATGCACCGGAATCCTGCTGCAACCTTTGAATGAGAGTCCACACTTTTTCGTCATTCTTCCATTCATCCCTTGCTTCTATTATCCAATCGGGTTGGATGATCGAGATAACACAGAGAAAGGCCTCAACATATTCATCCTTTATTGAGAGTGCATCTGCCACAACATTTTGCTTCCCCTTTTTATAGACGATTTCAAAATCATAACCCAATATCTTGGTTACCCATTTTTGTTGTTCTTGTGAAGATAGTCTTTGTTCCAAGAAGTATTTAAGAC
>ML846226.1:18286-35898 GCA_009831015.1 Picea engelmannii
AGTCCAAGTAGGATTGTCTGGAGGCTTATTTGGTGTAGAAGTTCCCTTTTTGGATGGCATGTTGGCCAAGTATCACTTTTGAACCTTGATTTTGAGGTGGTTCTGCTAGACAATCTTTATTCTGTTGTATCTCCCAAGTTTCAACCCTTATGGGTATGAAAATTTTTGTTATGTATTTATTTGATACTTCTTCTCTGCAATGCCACAGGTCTGATCAAAATTGGATGTGCCAAGTGGAATTTACGGTAACTTCCTCACAACTTGCCGCTTTTTGGACTTTCCAGGAGATCTCACTTGTATAGCGTGCCTTGCACAAAATTATTGATATAAAATTATGAAACTCGTACTAGAAATACTACAAACTGTCCATGATCCAATGAAACCGATACCACTCAATTTGGAAACTCTAGGAAGAAGTTATGATTGTTTTACCTGGAACACCTTCTTGAGACTAGTCAATAGGACTAGTCAGATACCCTATCTTACACAGGGTGTATCTACAAATTTAAGATGACCCAGAAGTTGAAATTTTTACCTCAGATACCTTACTAATTTATGTGAATATCCTCTAGATTTCAATGTCTGAAACATTACAAAAAATTATTTATAGCAAAAATTCCGCAATGACTCAGTTCAGGATGATTCCAGAACCCTATATTGTATAGGCTCTATCTCCGAAATTATAAGGCCTCGGGATCGAAAATTTTAACCCAACGTACGTTGATCCATCTATTAAATATCATCCAAGCCATTCCTTCTGAAATGTTGTAGAAAAAATTTATAGTGAAAATTCCAAGGTGTCTCAGATGTAGCAGTGAAACCCCAAGACCTTGAGCTATGATACCATATGTTAAGAACCAAATATCAATATAGCATAGAAAAACCTCAGAAAAAGTACTCAACGCCTTGAAAAAGAGATAATTTCAAATAATAAGCCTCTTCGAGGGGGCAACCTCCTTTTACCCCACTTAAATGTTCAAGTACAAGATGATTCCAAATGAAAATGTCTCCTTGGTATATATAGGAGACTAGTAGGTATAATTACAACTAATGGAATATAGCCGACATAAATAAAATAACATTACTAATTTAATATGCCCCAATTAAGGGGTAATGAGCCAATATTAGGGCTTAACAAGTTTGGTGTATCAACTTCCCGGGGGCGTAACTTTGGCATACAATCTCTATTTGGGGTGCACGATAGCTCGTTGGAAAGGTATCATCGAGGAGATTAATTTAGGGAGATCAATTAGAGACTTTTAATATCCTTGAGAATATGTATCCCCAAAAAACCTTCATTTAGGCCCTCAAAATGGCCTCGGAAGTTAAAAACTACTAAAAATAGTAAATTACCAAAATTGCCAGAAAACTATTTTGAGCTAGTTGGAAAAGGTGGGTGGCCACCGATATCCACCTGGATCAGATGTAATCCCATATATGATTTGGAATTGGTATCATTTTTAATGCCTCAAGTATCTTTGTTGCCTTCCACTTATTTTTTTGGTAGGTGTCACAGGTTGCCACAAAATCCTAAGAATCTACCAAATCTCTTCAAGGTCTTCGGATCAGGCCAATTTTGCATAACTGCAACTTTCTTTGGATCAAATAATACTCCCTCGTGACATATAATGTGACCCAAGTATTCAATATCTAAATCCATTAAAGCACATTTGGAGCATTTCACGAATAGTTGGTGGTCCTATAGGAGTTGAAAGGCTCTATCAACATGTTGTATGTGGTATTCCCATGTTTTTTTGTGAATCTACCAGAATTTTTTTCTTAGGAATGGTTGAAAGATCTTGTTCATGAGGTTTTGGAAGGTTGATGGAGCATTTCAAAGGCCAAAATGCATCACTAAAAAATCATAATGATCATCATGTGTGCAAAAGGAAGTCTTAGGGATGTATACCTCTTTCATCTTGATATAATGGTAGCGAGAATGAAATCAAATTTAGTAAAAAAATTGGCTCCATGAAGTTCATCCGAGAGGTAATCAATAACAAGGATAGGAAATTTTTCCTTGATGTTCAAATTATTGAGAGCCTGAAAATCAAGAAACATGAGCTGAGTACCTTCCTTCTTTAATACCATGATCACTGGTGATCAGTAAGGGCTAGTGTTGAGACATATGACTCTAGTCTCCAACAATTTCTAAATGGTATTTCCAATTTCATCTTTCTTTACAAAAGGGTGTCGATAAGGATGCACATAGGGTGGTTTACTACCTGGAATGAGGGGAATACCATGTTCATTCTCCCCACACGAAGGTGGTAAATTTTGTAGTGTTTCAAATACTTGTTGATTCTTAGAGAGAACCCTCTACAAATTAGAGTGAATTTCTTGTGTGGTGGTGTTTATTCCTTGTATGCACTGAATTGTGCAATAATAATCGAGTGGAATTTCTTCAACAACTTCTCCATACTATGAGAGGTGATAATTTTAGGGGAACCAGATGTAAGCTCCTTTAGGGTATTTCCCCCCTTCCTAAGTGAAGCTCGTGTATAATTATTTGAAATCCATGGTGACAAGTCCTAAAGTGCGTAACTATTCTTCCCCGAGAACTATATCACAATCACCCATTTAAATAGAAAACATGTGAGTTTTGAGATGATACTCACCATTCTGTAGTTTCACATTTTTACATTGGCCCTTTCATTTGATGGTACCACCATTGGTGATCATACTTTGAAAATTAGATATGGGGCATATAAGACAATGGGTTTCTTGTGCCACTCTCCTATCAATAAAATTGTCGGTGTTGCAACTGTTAATCAACAAAATCACTTTGTTGTGCTTAATTTAGCCAATCAATTTCAAGGTTTGAGGTGCCAAGAGATTTGATAGGGCATGTAGAGCAATTTGGGTTTCCTTGCAAGGAACTTGCAAGGGGGATTCATCTTCCATGGGAGGGGTGGTGTACTCCAAGGTTGGTTTAGGAGTATCTTCAACAAGAATTTCCTTTGAGTAGTCATGTGGATATACATCCATTTGAAATAATTATTTTTCTTTACAATTGTTCCCTTTGAAATATCGTTCATCACAATTATAACAAATATGGAGGTGTCGATGTTTTTCCATGTCTTCAGGAGATAAGTTGTGGATGTGGACTAGCTGTAAGTTGGATGAGCTAAGAGTACTCACCATAGGGGGCTAGGGAAATTGGTGAGTAAAGGTCTCTTGGTTTGTGCATTGATCTATTTCAACCTGTTTAGCTCTGTCACGAGCTTCCAACTATGTTCTTGGGCATTACATCATTTTGTGTGCTCAAATTACTTCCTTGAGACCTTTGATGAAACATTTTTAAAAAAATGAATCAAATAGTCCCTTTGTGTCGATTTCCAATTGATTAAAGGCAATAATATAGTCCACAACTATGTTGATTTGGAATAATTTTTTCAAGCATCCCAAATGATGAGTGTCACATTCAAAATGATCATAAAGAGCTTGCACGAATTGAGTCCAGGTCATGTATCCTTTATAATCATTTTTATACCATTACCACCATTACCAATGCTCAGTGTCCAAATATAAGACCTTGAATTTTAGTTTGTGTAGGTCATCAGTAATTCCATGGATAGAGAAATAGTGTGCCATTTGGGTAACCCACCTTGAGCAATCAGGCCCATCAAATTTGTTCATGTCAACCTTTGGAAAATGGTGCCATGAATTTTAATTATAAAAGTGTGGGTGGGGATTATCTTGAAACATGTGTGCAATTTTCACTTCATGGGATATAAATTCCTCCTTTGTTGAATCAACGTTTGGATATGGTATATTGAGATTCAAGGGGGAACCTAATACTTTCAATATTTCTTCTTGGTATTTCATTATTTCATTCATAATGTGGAGTGTAGACTCAATGCCAATGACCTTTTCTTCTAGATTTTGGCATCGAGTCAGTTGTGCATGTTGTTGGTTTTAAGAGGGCTAGGCTTGTTATTGGTTCTCTGAGTTGTCCATGTTGTGATTTTGAACCATCGAACCACCAAATAATTTTTGGAAGTGCTATTCTCCACTTTTCTAACTCAATTAGGGGCTTGAAAGGAGTCTGGTCAAATATACCCCAAATCGTTGTATTATCAAGTCCACCTAAAAAGGGTTACTTAAAAGGTATACCCACATGATCAACACAATGCAAGAATTATTTTGAGATAGGTCTCCTACAATGGTGATGGCGGGACCTAGACTCTTTTTTCTTTTCTTTTTTGAGTCTATCCGTGGGATTATTACTCCTGACTAATTATTACTATGGTGATCTTCAACTTCCTTCTATATGTAAAGATGTAGTAATTTCATTGGCTGACTGTAGAAGATAGGGTTTGAAAGGTCCTACAGATAGAGGAGTGTTAGGCGTTATATCCATTTGATGTACTTGTGAGGTCCAATAGTAGTACTCAAACCAACATCTCATGGTACTAACTAAGGAGGCTTAGCCATGCCCTTAACCACACAACCCAACTACCCAAGTACTAGAGAGTGATCTCCCTGAGTGCTTCTCATGGTGTAATATAACAACAAGATATCTAATTGGTTGATCTAGGGTTGGTTTCAGGTATGCCTAGAGGAATTTTGATATACTTGAAGGTACGTGGAAGTGAGATTCCATATACAAGTCTTGTCTGATACAATACTACTTGAAGGGGAACCAACATGGGTTACAAGGGTTTCCAACAAAGTGATTCCACTTTTATTTCTTGCGTGTATTCTTCCCTAATCAAATTTTACCCACTGAATGATAGATCACTATGTTATTTAAATATGTCAAAATACATCTCTAGCCTGAAAAAAAATCTACTAAAATTTAGAGGCACGTTGGCTCAAGAAAGAGCTCTGATACCACTTGTAGTGTTCCTTAAACCTTAAAATTGAAACACATCCAAGAATACAAAGAATATAATTGCAATAACCATATACAAGAGACAATAATATGGAAGATGTAAGAGATACCCTTGTATTACGATAATCCAAAGAATGAAACAATGTTCACTTGCCTCTTCAGGTGGGGTGACCTTTTATTGTTCAGGGCTACAAATACAACAACCAAAGACAAGCATTCCATGGTCTCCTATCACTTTAAATAGATTTTCATTAATAAAAATCCTAACTACTTGTGGTCCCATCCCTAATGGGTACCAACTACCTATTGGGCCTTATAAAGTGGACCATTTTACATTAAATAACTATCCACTCTATTTAATGGGCATTGTTCAAAGATGATGGCCACAAACAACAATTAACTAACTCCTAGGTACCCTAAAGTAGGGAGGTTAGTGTAGGGCCCTAACAAAAATAACTTCTCTACCACCAATTATCTATACCTAGAGCAAGATCAATGTGTTGAATTTTCATAAGAGATGATATTGTATGTGAATGAATATCCTATTACAATGACGAGTGTTCTATATATAAAGAACATACAATGACCATGGTGACCATCCATGAAGAGATGTGTCTCTTGGGTAATAAATACATTTATACTTTATATTATATTATACATATAATATAAATATTATTTATATTATAAATATATTATTACATTAATAATATTTCTTAATAATTAATAATCATATTACTAATTATCAATCTAGTAGAATGTCTTTCCGATGTTGACCAAACATCAACACTCCCTCTTAGCGAGGGAGACATTCTTCATTATTACAAGATTACCTCTGAATATTACCTTTGAAGATTACTTGTGGGTAGCTCTCAAATAGCTTCAACATATCACCATGACATCCATTACCTCACAATGCATCTGTAACTCATCATGTGCACCCTTGTGAATTCACAAGAAATGCATCCAAATCCCATGGATAGTTCTCAAATAACTACAACATGTCCCCATGACATCCACTACCTTGCAATGCATCAATACCTATTCATGTGCACCGTTGGTCTTAGTGTTAGCCATTTTTTCATGCTGGATGAGATCCACATGTCTTAGTGCCAACCCTTTTTCATGTTGGATGAGATCCACCCATCTCATTGCCAACCCTTTTTCACACTGGATGAGAACACTCAGTTCCAACCCTTTTTGATGATGGATGAGTTCCACCTGTCTCAATGCCAACCCTTTTTCATGCTGGATGAGAACACTCAGTGCCAACACCTTTTCATGATGGAGGAGTTCCACCTGTCTCAGTGCCAACCCTTTTTCATGCTGGATGAGTTCCACCTATCTCAGTTCCAACCCTTTCCGTCCTAGATGAGAACAATAAGTGATAACCCTTTTTCATGATGTATGAGTTCCATATGTCTCAGTGCCAACCCTTTTTCATGCTGGATGAGAACACTCAGTGCTAGCCCTTTTTCATGCTGGATGAGTTCCACCTGTCTCAATGCCAACCCTTTTTCATGCTGGATGATATCACTCAGTGCCAACCGTTTTTCATGATGGATGAGTTCCACATGTCTCACTGCCAACCCTTTTTCACGATGGATGAGAACACTCAGTTCCATCCCTTTTTCATGCTGGATGAGTTCCACATGTCTCATTGCCAACCCTTTTTCATGCTGGATGAGAACACTCAATTCCAACCCTTTTTCATCCTGGATGAGTTCCACATGTATCAGTGCCAACCCTTTTTCATGTTGGATGAGAACACTCCCTCTGAAGAGGGACCACACCAAGCTTGTCCCTGAAGTACTCAAACTTCATCCTCGACATCAACTTGGTAAACAATTCTGCAACTTGATGCTCTGTAGTCACAAAACTAGAGCTTCACTGTTCCCTTCAACACTATATCCTTGATATAATAATCTATGATCTCGATATGCTTCAACCTGTCATATACCATAGGGTTCTTTGACGAATTCATGTAACTCTGGTTGTCACACCAAATGCAGGTTGCCTCCAGTCCGAAACCAAATAACCCAGAAATTTTTTCTCAAAGCCACACAGCTACTGCACATGCTTCCAAATACTTAACTTTAGTTGAACTGAGTGCCACACATGACTGCTTCTTGCATCTGATGGAGCCTCTTACTCCTTACTGTAGTACCTAGCTCCCTCTAGAACTAACCGTCCAACTCCCTCTTGAGCACTGAATATTAACTGAATCTTCAACCTGCTAACTTCAACACCTGTCCTCCAGAATAAGTCTCGTCATCCTCTTCTTGTAGGTCTTACCTACAAGTCAAATTCATTCCAATAGTCTACAATTTCAAAAGCCACACTGCTTCACGACTTGCTGCACATGCTTCCACATACTCAGTTTCATCGATACTGAGCACCACACATGATTGCTTCCTGCATCTGGTGGAGCCTCCTGCTCCTTACTGTAGTACCCAACTCCCTCTAGAACTGACTGTCTAGCTCCCTCTTGAGCACTGAATATCAACTGGATGTTCAACCTTCTTACTTCATCACTTTTCCTTCAAAACAAGTCTCTTCATCCTCTTCTTGTAGGTCTTACCTATAAGTCAAATTTCGTTCAATAGTCAACAATTTCCGAAGCCACACTGCTTCGCGACTTGCTGCACATGTTGCCACATACTGATCCATATTTTATGAGTAGAACGAAATGAATATTGATTATTATCAAAAGATTCTTAACACAAAATAATAGATATACCGTAAAACTGGTTTCTATTCAATAAGGAAATAAGTTGAAACTATAAAATGCAGTGGAAAACAAGCTTGCTAGAATGGTGGTGGCTTATCTCTGAGAAGAGATGTCATGACTGCGCTCATTCTCAAGAAGATGACTGCAATGAGGCTCAGAAGGCCTTTTTACAATAAATATGAATGCCAAAACCCTAGACATCCAAAAACCTAACCCTAGGAGATGAAGCACCAAAAGTCATGTGGGCCCCGTTGGGGTAAGTTAGTACATCAACTTCCCATGGTCATAACTTTTGCATACGATCTTCGTTTTAGGCACACAATATCCCATTGGAAAGGTCTAACCGAGAAGAAAGAATTTCCCCAAAATCCCCAAAAAATGTCATTTAGGGCCTCAAAACAACCTCAAAAGTTTGGAACCCGAAAAACTGCTAAAAATTTGCCAAGGTGGAAAACTGTTTTTTGATCCAGTGGAATAGGTGGGTGGCCACCGATATCCACCTGGATCACATACTCTACCTCATTCGTACTGAGTGCTACACACAACTGCTTCCTGCTACTCCATGAAACCATACTGGAGCCTTGACTGAAGCAATATGTCGAAGTAATCTTCCAATCAAGAATACTGCTGAACCAATTTGAATCTGAATATCCATATAACCCGAACTCATGGTCAGTCACATACTTGAAACCATAATACAATGTACCCTTAAGGTACCTCATCACATGTTTTGTTGCGACCAAATGAACCTACCTGGGCTGCTCCATATATTGACTCAGGGTGTTCACAACAAAACATATATATGGTCTTGTGTTCATCAAGTTCATCAACGAACCCACCATCTTCCTATATAAAGTAACATCCACAGTCTCTAAAGTCGTATCTTGTGGCAACTTCAGATTTGATACCATAAGTGTAGCCATTTCCATGCAATCCAACATCCCAAACCTCTTCGATATTTCTGTTGTATACTTCCCTTGATTCAGAAAGATATCATCTTGTCTCTGCCATACCTCAGGACACACAAATTATTGCATCATCCCAAGATCTTTTATCTCAAACTCAGTGGGCATTTTTTCTATTACACTTTGAGATGAGATTTTCCACACCTGTTTAGAAATAGGTCATCCATATACAACAGTAGCATTACCGAACCATCATCCACAACCTTAAAGTAAAGGTTAGGATCTGCATTGTTGTTTGTAAATCCTAAGCTCGTTAGAAAACTGTCAATCTTGCCATACCATGCTTTGGGTGTCTGCTTTAATCCATATAAATCCTTTTTCAATCTACACATTGAGTGTCCCGCAGTTGTCACGTACTCAACATAGTGTTCTATGACTACAAGGACCATTCTTCTTGATTAGGCTGTCATCTGTGCCAAAGGAAGAATTTCAGTCCTTCCGAATGTTGAAAGCCACACACTTTGAGTCTTATGTCTTTAAAAGACTATGCCAAGGCCATTCTCCATTGGTCAAATTACCATGACCAATCCCGAGAGAATGTCAGCCCGATGTTGAAACATTAACACTTAAGAATAACTTACGAAATTACATAAAATCTCAACACTCTCTCTTAATGAGGAAGGTATTATATCTGGAACATACTCTAACATTGTCTCCATCCACACGAACTCATGACCATTGACTGTCAGACACATGAATATATACATCACAGGAAATCCATAGTGACTTCACAACATGCATCCAAGGCTGGTGGGTAGCTCTCTAATAGCTACAACATGTCCTCATGAGACTATCCAATTTCCCGCAGAAAACATCTAAAGCCATCACTTCCTCTGAGGCTATATAATCTTCAGATTCATCTACTCCCTCTGCATGTATTGACCTACTCTTCTTCTTCATTACATGGATGTGCACAACTCTATGTCTGGATAGTCTTTCTTCATGTTTCTTCCCGCGACTATCATTATGGCTCATTCTCATAGCTATTTCTTGTTACGTGCCCAGAACAAGAAACAAGAACAACAAAAAAACATCTCCTAGAGGAGATCAATTTATCTTGTGCACAACTATATACAGGGACCCTCAAAATGATATATCTTCTACTAACACACATCCATCATATACTCGATGTCATACGACTAACAAATATGTGTGTCTATTGTGTCTTTTTATAGTAAGATTAAATTGATCCAAACTCTTTGAAAATTAAATTAAATTTTATTTCTTATAAATAGTTGGAGAATACCTCTCGTAACTACACAAAGATTAATTTGGTTTTAATCCATCCACATAGTATTTGACTTTGTTAAATTGTTCCTCCATAATTCATTCTTTGCATAAATATAGGTAGAGGTAAATATGAAAGACATTCCTCATATTTAGGTAATTAGACATTTTTATTAGAAATTACTGCCCACCATAATTTATGGAATTCTTTCTATAATTAAAGTAGGAGTAAAATGTAAATATGTTGTACATAGAGTTGCAACAACCCCATAAATTTAACACTCCCAAGACTTTACTCTACTCTCATTTTCCTCAGTTCGCTCTGATACCATGTTGAATTTTCATAAGAGATGATATTGTATGTGAATGAATATCCTATTACAATGATAAGTGTTCTATATATAAGGTAACCATGGTGACCATCCATGAAGAGATGCATCTCTTGGGTAATAAATATATTTATACTTTATACTTTATTATATATATTTATACTTTATATTATAAATATATTATTACATTAATAATATTATAATTAATAATATTGCTTAATAATTAATAGTCGTATTATTAATTATCAATCTAGTAGATTGTCTTTCCAATGTTGCCCAAACATCAACACAATGATGTTGGGTGCACAATATCTTCATTATGATGACAATAGTTAGAACTACAACTTGTGTCACATAATACACAACTACCTAGTAGGTCGTGATGCCTAATTGCGATAGGGAAATGAGCACTTTTTTTTCCAAGAAAAAATTATCTCAAATTTATATAGAGTATAAATTTGTTTACAAATCAGAAAAATTTACTGAGCGATACCAAAGAACAACCCAAAGAACATGTAACTGAAAGTTCCGGGTATAAACACTAACAGCTTGGAAAAAAGATCAAACAAATAAAAGCATCTTAAACTGTAAGAGGCAGAAATTTCAGTGCAGGTGGCATGAAATCAACTTTCACTCCACAAAGACCTCACCCATCTCACGCTTCAAAGATGTTAAGGAACGAAAGAGGGCTTTCTTCCCCATTGTCCCAATGATAGACCGATAGCCTTCCTTCAATTTCTTTAAGAGCCTTCTTTGAAAGTGTGTCGGCCTCTTTATTATGTTCCCTATAAATATGCTGAAAACTAATATCTTTAAAAAAAATTGCCAAATCCTTTGTTTTTTGTTTCCAGCAATCGATGTTCATAGCTTGAAGGTCACCCTTTTGGTTAATCCAGTCGGTAATAACTTTCGAATACCCTGGGATTTGTAATTTATTGATCAACCAGATTGTTGCCAGGTTGTAAATGGGAACTTGAACAAGTAGAAGTGGAATAGGATTGAGAAAAATATTTCTTAAGTGTAGAAGTTTTTGTATCTATCTCAATGTGATGTTACTTCTAAGTTATTATGTCTAGGACCATAACTGAGAGAGAGAGAGAGAGAGAGAGAGAGAGAGAGAGAGAGAATGTGATGTTACTTCTAAGTTATTATGTCTAGAACCATAGCTATGTGTGTGTGAGAGAGAGAAAGAGAGAGAAAAAGCATATATAAAAGAGTGCAAACCCAAAACTATGCAAGATATGTCTCAAATATGCATTTGTATTTTTATTACAAATAAAATTACATAAGAAATAGTGGTTGGAGAGAAATCTCATGTGACTTCTCGATTATTATGTCTAGGACCATAATTGAGAGAGAGCATATCTAAAAAGTGCTAACCCAAAACTATATGAAACGTGTCTCAACTATATACTTTTATCCATATTCCAAATAAAATTACTTAAATCTAAACAATAGTTGAAGCGATATAAAAAATTGCTATGAGTCTAATTATGATAATATTTATGGTTGAATTTGATCATCCAAATACAATTAAATTGAGATATAATTTAAATTTAATAATAAGAGGTACTTAAATTTAATAATGATATTATTAAATTGGGACATAATTTGTGAATAGGGAGGAAAATCTAAGAGGAAGTGTTTTTCATTTCAACCTTCTTAGTGTCACAAGGGTGTTTTGGGAATTGTGGAATTGTCCAAGGCCGAGTTTCACTATATAGCTTATAAGAGTTTGTTATTATTTTAACAATGCTGATTTTCTTCTTTGCATCTCTCAAAACTAAGAGGTACTTTTGATTTTTTAAATTAGAGTTGACCACCCTCTAATTCTTTATCACACCACACATTCTCCTTAAATTTAAAAGTGATAATATTTGTAATATTATCAATATTCTACATGATAGCTTCTTTTTATATTCTTCAATAATTTAGTTAAGATTTAACATCTTTATATCGTCCTCATTTGGATTGCTAATAATTTTTGACTAAAATTTGAAACCATATAAATTATTTATACACATTTCTATTAAAATTATACATTAATCCATATTTAAACTTCATTTTTTTAATCAAATTATTGGCGAGCTCATATGACCTTTACTCCATCTTTCATCAACATTCGGTGGTAAGGCTTTTATATCTACCTAGGTGAAAATACAATTTTTTCCCTTAGATGAACAACTTTTTTCCACAAGAAAAATTTGCTTTATACTCAAAAGGATATAAATATATACAAAAACTTCCTCCGCAAATAGAGCCAAAGGGAGAACTAAGCTGGTGGATCGATATAGACCAAACAATCAGGCAAATCTGAAGCCTCAATCACAACTGCGGGTCAACTATCTGATCAAAAGATAGGCAGCAAGAACAAACACAATGTGGCATAAATCACATATTGATTCTGATGCTTGGCCCTTCATTGCCATCCTCCCACTTTGTAAAATAAAAATGGCCCGAAGACAAATACAAAGCTTTTTTAGAGAGGGTATCTGCCTCGCTAGATAAACAACTTAACTTTCTAGAGAGTTGGAAAAAAAATCCAAACCAGGATTATGTCACGAGGGTTAATGTACGTACACGAGAATTATATACTCTTGCATTCATGGAACTTCTATTTTCATGCTAACATTGTATTGGAATCTTTTCTCGAAAGTTGAAGTTGGCTTATTCATTATACATTGCAATGGGCTCCACTGTTTTGTGCTTATATCATGGTTTTTGCTTTTACACCAAGATAGTTGAAAGTTCTACATGCTTTAATAGCCTTTTGAAGCTCCCACATGTGATAAAGATTAAATTAAAGAAAACACAATTACGTAATTTTAATTTTTTTCATCTTCAGATTGTAATGTTTTATTTATCTACCCTAGCATGTAAGTTGACCCAAGTTATACAAAACTAAAATGTAATAATAATATTAAATTTAATATGAATTAAATAATAATCATTCACAAATTTATATATGTAAAAATAACACTATAATCAAATAATTATTAAAAAAATTGAGGAAATCAATTATATTTGACATTTTATAATTAATACTTGTTATCGCCTCATTTTAGAGGTAATTAGAGGAGATTTATTTCTAAATGATTCACATTCTAGAGAGTAGTTTCGATGATGATATTTTAGACTCTCCACAAACAATTGCCCATAGATGCCTTCTGTTACATGCTCAACTCACTCATATTAAATGATAGGGTGCATTACACATGGAGGTACATTGTTTTGACACTTCATATTGAATGATAATGTTAATGTTTAGGGCATGAAAATGACGATCATGTGTTGAATTGGATAATAAATCATGATGCTTTGAATTTATACTTTTTCCTCGTTTCACCTTGGTGTTCATCATCATCTCCTAAAGTGTTGTCACTCTTGGGAAACATTGTACTATTGGGGGCCTTAATGGGGGTAATGTGTCCATACCCCTTACCATGCATAACATATTCCATCTATCCTTTATCTATTGTCTTTTATTTTGGGTTGGTTGTTACATGTATCTAAGAAAGGTCCATGTTACATAATCCCATGAGAAGAAGGGGTTTGAATGCCCGAGGTTGATGCATCTTTATAAAAAATGATATAGAAAGAGAAAAAACCCTAATTCAAAATTCTAGGAAAATAAACAAACAAGAAAAACAAAGTATTAAAAACCAAGAAATAAATGAAGCATGAGCTCTACCCCCTCACTAAGAGGCCATCACCCTAATTACTATGCAGTGAATGCATAACTGAAAAAAGGAATTAGCAAATCAAATCTCAAAATCCAAAAAGGTTGAAGTAATAGAAAAAGACAAACATGGGTTTGGAAAGACACTGTGATGAGGAAAGGGTACATCATTTCCTAAGCATTCACTCTACAAAGGTGCTCATGAGGATGACTATCATACATGGCCTTGCATTTCAATGACAATCTGCCCATGAAGTAAACTCCATTCCATATTGCATACCATTGCACATACTCATTGACGAGTTCCTTGGGACATACTTCTTATCTTGGACATTGGAAAACCTAATAGGGGTTAATAATGATCCTCCCATACCTAAACTTGATAAATTGTATAACTTTGTAAGCTAGTGTGAAGTTTGAAGAGGATACTTCATGAGATCTATCTAATGTATTTTACATTGACATGACTCACTTTATATGTTGTGTTTGAATTGTGTACCTTGCCTCCAATCTTCATGGTGCATTGGGATACATGAGCCCCTCCTCAGCCGATGGATTGCACATAACAACATGCTGGAATGACACTTAGATCCTTTGGCGGATATTGAGGGGCTACTAGCACACTTTCATGGAGGTCATCCCCACCATTTGAGAGAGGTTGTTCCACACTTCTAGGAGGATGTTGAGCCTTTCTATGACATGTCTCTCTTGATGAGACATTGTAGCACACATGGGGTATGATGTGACCCTTTCTGATGATGGGACATTGCATGTTGATGATTCTTTGACACCTCTTCATGGGACGTTGCACCTTTCAAGGGGATGTTGGGCTTCTTGATGATGATATGGAACCTTTTGATTAGACACCACACCTCTTGGGGAAATGACACGCCACTTGGAGATGAAATGTTGCACCCTTTCATGACAATGTTTTACTTTTGGAGACCCTACACCTCATCTTTGAGTGATCTTTCCACTTATTCATGCCATACATGTGATTTTGAGGGCATATTTATGAGGGATGATTTGATGTTTGAGCTACTTTACTTAATATTGGAGGGCGTTATTGGGGTCTTAGTGATCTATCCACTCATGTATCATGTATATTTTATGTATTGTTGTCTTATGTCTAGGATTTGTGAGAGATAAAAACATTATTTTATGTTTTTAGAGATTATTTTGTGTGAGAATGGTGTTACAACTCTCATATAAATAAGAGAAACACTTCTCACTTGTAAATCATTGCTACTTGTGGAGATACATCATTACTTTTCTACTTCTTCATTCTCTCTTATGAAAAATGCTATGGATGGCTAGTTAGAGTGACTTTTTGGAGAATGTGCTTGTGGATTCTTTGCTACTATATGTATATTCATTGTCTATGGTTTTGATGGATACAAGATTTCATGAGTATGTAGTCTCTTATCATCTTGTGGTTTTGTTTATGAATGCATTTAAGTCTAATGTTGTTTCTCTAGTGTTGGTTAGCATTATCTTGGTTTTTTCTTGAATAAACCATTTTTATTAAAACTATTGAAAGGTAACTTGTGAAGAACCTTCCTTTGAATTTTCTCTAATATTTTAGGAAGAACTTCTAGGATTAATGTAGGGTTAGTAGCGAACAATCTCTAGATATCACCCTAAAATAATTCACTCACTTCTCTCCAAAAGAGTCCTTAATTGATCCCATATGCCAAAAAAAAAGAGTAGGCACTAGTCTTTTCTCCCAATAGCCAATCATTAATTCTTAAAATTACCCTCTTTTTACTATTTTGGCTCTAATTTAGGGTTTTATTACAACAAAACTTTCATTTCTAGCCATAAAAGAGCTAGAAATTTTATCATTGTAAAACCCTAAAATACTATTTGTAATAAAAGCCATCTAGGGCTAATAACAAAAAAAATATTTTGGCCATACCTAAAATATTTTAATGCCCACCTTACCTGAAATAATTTTATATCACCTTTACATATATATATATATATATATATAGAGAGAGAGAGAGAGAGAGAGAGAGAGAGAGAGAGAGAGAGAGAGAGAGAAAATTCTACCATAGATACATTCTACTTTGAAGCATGATGAAAATGTGTAATTAGTTCAATGATTAATATGGAGTTGACACATGGCATTTAAAAAAATATTAGTAACCAAAAAATATTTCAATGTGGGGCATAAATAAAATATTTCAATGTCCACATTAAGTAAAATATTTCAATATCAATTATATATGTCCACGTTAAGTAAAATATAATTGAAATATTTTACTTAATGTGTACATATATAGTTGATATTGAATTATTTTACTTAATGTAGACCTTCTCTTTGAGATATTCATCACTTTTGTTATCTTATATGGATATGAAATTTGGCGACATCTTATCTTTAGAGAATCATGGAGAAAAAGAGAATAGATCCAAAAGAAATTTATAACTTATAATCTCAAAATTAAAGGCAATACATCCTATCCTATCCTCCTCATAGAAGCGAACATTTTCCCATTGATAGCGGGAATATGACTAGGTACCTAATTTACAAGAACAAGTTAAACAACATGGAAATCAAGAGGCTTCCATTGCTTCAAACCCTAGCCAAAACCATCGAAGATGGCTTAAAGATGTAAACTCTTGGCTAAATCAGTGGAGAATAAAGGAAGATATCATTATGGAGAATAATGATAATATTATAAATATTATTACATCTAAATGTAAGGAGACATTGTGGTGAAATAAATAATTAGAGGATAAAACAAAATTGAGATACTATAAGATCAAAAGTATCTCACATCGTTAAAATAAGAATAAATTCTCATGAGGGATGGGGGACAATTCCCAAAATATAGTGGGATGAAAGAATCTGTTATTTTTGTGACATTAAGATGGTTGCAAATGAAAATCACTTTCTCTTAGAATGTCCTAGTATACCCAAACTAGATCTCAATTTCAAAAGATTTGTGACTATACGAACCTTCCTAATCTTCTAACTCATCAAAACTATGATAATTTTAAAAAACTTCTCTCAATGCTTTTCCAACATATAATTTAAAAAAACCCAAGTAATCCTTAAAAAAAACATTTCACATTAATATTAAATGTTAATACAAACCCTATTTTTATTCACATATGATCCACTTATATCTCTTCTTTTGTAAAGTTTCAAATTTATAACATTCTTTGTACACTTTCTTAAATACAACTCAGAGACACGGCATGACGACCTCTGAATCAATGCTCACTGTTCACGCAATCAATAATAAAACATATTCTGCAATGGGCAGACGCTAGAAGCCAAAGTATATGATCATGTCGACCTTCTAAAACTTTATTGACATGAAAAGCTCTATTCACTGTTTTGCAGAGTGCTCAGAGAAAAAGCGACATCAACATTAAACGCTGCAACGTGAGGTACTGGAAGCATCGATAATAGCTTTTAGAACGGTTACATAACTACGTAATATGATGTATTCGATTTGGAACTTTATAAAATATCAAAATTTCACCAGCTTTCACGGTATCTTTGTGTGCTGCGTTTCATGTTTCTTTATTTTTAATATTTCAACTGAATGGAGTTATGGGACAAATATATATTGACAAGCTCTCAACACCATTTATTCTCTTTATTTCTTCTCTGTGAACAAATTTGACACAGTCAAACAGAGTATTTCTGCAATCCACCCGTTGGTATATATATCAAAGAGATATTCTCACAATGTGTACTAATATTTCTGTGTATATATATATTCAAAAACGATGATAGTAAGAATGGAAGGAGTGGAATCCTAAGTATTCGCTTAGAATTTAGATTAACAAACAGTCACAACGACCATAAAAATTATATAAAGTGGAGGAT
>ML846227.1:7593-43490 GCA_009831015.1 Picea engelmannii
GTCAGAATTCGGGGAAAGGCGAGTCTTAGGGGTGGATGAATCTTAATCCTAGAAACCCCGAATTCCGATATAGAACCAGGGATTGGCATTTCGCTAATGCAAAGGTTATGGAGATTTCTCATGTATGGGAGATAATTCCCAAATTTTTTATAAATATGATAGTGGGTGTGTTACACAAACACATGAAGGTGTTCCACCCATGCGCCCAAGCAACTTACCACGCTCGACAACACTCCCCAACATGCACCGACTCCGACTAGGTTTTTGTTCGCCGCTATCCCATTGGGTGTGCCATGATCCCCTCATCAGGAATCATGCCATCCCCAGGTGATAGATGTGTCAAAAACCTTGGCACCACTCATCCTATCAGGACCGAGGACTCTAGATAAATCCGACATGCTAGAAATCGAATACCGAAAGGAAAACCACACCCATACCCCAACAACAGGTCGAAGAAACACCAGAGGATGAAGACAAGGGATGACACAAGCCAATACACGACATCATCCCCGACCCAACAAATCACCCAGTCTAAACCAGTCAATGATTACAATCTATTTTAACATGGGTTCCATTCTAAACATGGCACGTCAAAGTTATAATTAGTCAATAATGCACCCGCTAATTTAATGTTAATACAATCAATCTTGCAACTCTAAGTAATCAATACTAAAACTGTAATTATAAATACCATCTAACCTCCATTATAATCAATTTAGCAAGTCTAAAATTGGCAATCTAGTCTTTACTCACTAACCTAATTTTAATCATTATTACAACCTAAATGGACAATTCTATATTAATCCAAAATCTCCATCCAACTAGCCATTAACTTGAATAACAATATTAACAATCTTAGTGTAGGATGCTACCATTAAAACACTTATGAACAATTTAATCTCAACATGTAGTCTAGCTATATTGACCGAACCAACAATACTAGTTGTCTATTATCATTGAGAAGGAAACTGCTAACTACTAACATCACTATAGAAATATAACAAGGCAATTAACATAGCAGTTACCTAACGATTAAATTAGCAATAACAAGGAAATTTACATGACTATTATCATAACAAGTAATATAACAATAACAAGGCGATTAACATGTTGATTAACATAACAATTAATATAACAGTAACAAGGCAATTACATGACCGTTAACATAACAATTAATAGCGCAATAGGAAGGCAATTTATATAACTGTTATCATAACAAGTAATATAGAATTTAACATGGCAATTAACAGTAAGAAGGAAATTGTAGACCATTAATATTGCTGTAGCAATTGTTTTGGCAATTAATATGGAAATTACTATAGCATTTATCATTGCAATTAACATGGTAATTAACAGTAAGAAGGAAACTGTTGACCATTAATATTGTTGTAGCAATTGTTCTGGCAATTAATATGGAAATTACTATAGCATTTATCATTGCAATTAACATGGTAATTAATATGGCCAATAACATCGCTGTGGTAATTGAAGTTTGGCAGTGAGAACGCTAGGTATACACTCTAAGTGAAGGAGAATAAAAGGACAATACAAAACTGCAGAAGGATCAACTCATTCAACAGAAACTCAGTCAACCTTTAAGGCAATTTCGTGTCCATTCCAGCAAACACAATCATCATTGTAACTAGCAACTCGTGTCCCTTCAACAACGAACTCAATCAATCAATTTAATGGCAAATTCGTGGCCATTTCAACAACAATCTCAGTCATGTTTTAAATGGAAAAATCGTGGACATTTCAACAATGATTCAGTCAAATTTTAAAAGGCAAAAATGTGGGCATTTCAACAACAATCTCAGTCACATTTTAAATTGCAAAATCATGGGCATTTCAACAACAACTCAGTCAACTTTTAAAACGAAAAAACATGGACATTTCAATAACAATCTCAGTCACATTTTAAATGGAAAATCATGGGCATTTCAACAACAACTCAGTAAACTTTTAAAAGGCAAAAACATGGGCATTTCAACAACAATCTTAGTCACATTTTAAATGGCAAAATCGAGGGCATTTCAACAACAACTAAGTCAAATTTTAAAAGGCAAAAACGTGGGAATTTCAACAACAATCTCAATCACGTTTTAAATGGAGAAATCATGGTTTCCCTTTTTCATTGCCCGGATTCCAAATGAAAACGCATATAGGAATAACCAAAATGCTTTTCCCTTACCAGGATACCAATTATAAAAATGCAGACAGGGAAATGAATTCATTTTTCCATTGCTAGGATACCAATACAATGCAGACATGAATAACACAAAAAAAAAACGTTTTTCCATTTCTAGGATACCAAATATAAAACACAATCAGGGAAAGGAATTCGTTTTTCCATTGCCAGGATACCAATACAACACAGACATGAATAACAAAAAACAAACGTTTTTCCATTTCCAGGATACCAAATATAAAACGCAAACAGGGAAATGAATTTGTTTTTCCATTGCCATGATACCAATACAATGCAAACATGAATGACAAAAAAAAATGTTGTTCCATTTCAAGGATACCAAATATAAAAAAATAGACAGGGAAATTGATTCATTTTTCCATTGCCAGGATGCCAATACAACACAAACAACAGTAAGAGAACCACAAGGATCCATTGGGAAAAGTCATTGAAATGATTGCAGGGATTCTATCAGTCAAGGCGCAGTAAAAAACCAGCAAGGACGCAAGATAATCCATACGCAGAGGTATTTGCTAGATGGCACAAGTCAAAACAATCATCCAAGGACAACAACAGAGGTAGACGACTGACAGGATCATCCTTTGCTCATCATCCATGCACAAAAAAGCAGGGCATTGAGATCCATAGGTCTATTAATGCCGAAGTGATGACCGTAGATCAGGATCATGTCCCACTGCTCAGGCAAGGATTGATGAGCTAGGGACAAAAGGCAAAAACAACCACAATCTTCACAAATCAATACACCAAAGGGCGGTCAATACATGCTGGGAATCGAAGGCCATGAGAGTCAATCAATCATCGAGCTATAGGCCATGGAAAAATTTAGTCATCAACTAGAATGCTAAGACAATCAATTTCCTTACCCAATTAAACATCCATATCCAAAGCATAAATCATACTACAATCTACCATGCAAAAATAAAGAAAGTGTACCGTTGCCTGATCACCCACTCTGAGTTGATGTCTTGCGCGCTCTGTGCAACTCCCGCTTGTCGACCGACGAGACTTCATCGATACCTCCCAACCAATCCTAGGGGTACTCTTCTTCCACCTTATCCCCTCGAGCCGCAAAGGGGCCACACACACTAACCAGAGAATTAGCTAGCTCCCAGCTAGCCTCGCAAGGCCGAGCTACCACTCCTCACCAAGATGGGTATCCCAACTCCCACAAGATAAGTCAATCAAGTATAGATTTTTGCAGCGCAACGTTACACAAAACATAAGGCCTCCATCATCCTTCTCATCCCTCCATTATATAGAGTTTCAAAGTCCCTTACTTTCCCAAAATCCCATTTTTTTTAAAGTTTAATAAATTAATTCATAAAAATCCTCCCCGTACATGTGTCACCCATCCCCTTCATTCCTCCAAAAACTAATTTCTTTAATTAATTAATTACCCTTATTTCCCTCACCCACCTAGAGTCACTCCTAGAATCGCTCCTAGGTGTCCCCAAATTCCCTTACAAGTTTTAATGACTTTCCCCATTATTAATTTGCTAGTTTAGTTTAAATTAGAAAGTTCTTAAATGGTAGATACCTTACTAAGTTGGACTAACTTCTTTTTCCTGGTGTTTCCCCTTTCTTTTAAGGTTTCCGCTTTTTCCTAGTTTCCTAATTATTTTAGATTTCCCCTTTTTCCCTTTTAAATTAAACTCAAAAATGCATGTGCAAAAACTTACCCTTTCCCCCCCCTTTTTTTATGAACTAAATTTTTAATTAGCATAAAATGTAAAACAATCATTCCCCTTTTTAAGTTTTATCCCAAAAGATTTTTATAAAACACTTTAATTGCTTACCCCTTCTTGTCACAAGGTTAATGAAGATTATCTTTATTATTATTATTTTTTATTTTATTTTATAAAAAGGTAAAATTTTACCACCAACAAAGATTAGACCTAGACCTTAATTTCCTAGGCAGGGCGACACATTTTTTTATTTTAGGGAAAGGTTTCAAATATTCCTTAACACTTTATTATCGTAAATCCATATAGGTTTATTCATTTATTAAATAACCACGTGACATGCCCTTCAGGACGCACTAGGTGCTCCAAGGGTGCCACTCACCTCTTTCTATTTCTCTTGTGCGACGTGCCCTTCAGGACGCACCATGTGCTCCAAGGGTGCCACTCGCCTCTTTCCATTTGTCTTGCGCGACGTGCCCTTTAGGACACACCACGTGCTCCAAGGATTCCACTCGCCTCTTTCCTGACTTGGTAGACATCAATAACCCCTGGAGTCAACACTCCGCTAGGTGATCTTGTGGGAGACTAAGGGCCTCTAAGGAATAAGGACCCTGCCTTATTGAGCGCCCCTTAGAATTATCTAGAGCAACTATCATAGTCTTCCCTCACGACATCATGGTCCTCTCGAACTAGGTAATCGTTAACCTACAGTTCGAGCCATGGTGGGAGTGCTAGTAGGCTGTGGCAGGGCTGTTGTCCACACCTCTCCCTCAACATCTCTGGTAGTCCCGTGTGACCCCTCTACTCCACATGTGAGTCTGGTCGACAAGCTATCGTCAACTTGCATCATCAAAAAATCATGTCAGAAATATATCCATAATCATATCGTCTAATCAGGTTCACTAATATCACATATAAAAAAATCAAACCCCAATAGTTCACTCCTCGAATCGATCTAGAGTCCAAGGGGTTCCATCAATGCCTCTGCATCCTCGAGGTCCGAAATCCTACACACTCAGTAAAATCGAGTCAATAGCACCTGTCTATGTCAATGTAGGAAAACAACATGACATCAACCCATAACGCCTCATAATCAAAATCAATGTTTTAATAGCATAATAATTTGGATCACTTGCGAGTAAGTGTCCTCAAAGAATAAGTTCACTCAGTGTGCAAGAGTGGGATGTTACATACACCCCCTCTTGGTCTAAACTTCATCTTGAAGTTTCATCATATAAGTGCCAAAATAATGTGTATCACAGTATCATAAGTCTATCTATAAAACAAAAATGGAAACTGATGGTGCATATCATATGCATCCTCCTAGGTCGCCGAGTGCGGACTATAGTTGTCCCACTGGACCTTGACCTGATCTAATGTTCGATGTTGTAGCTGTCGAACGCGATGATCCAGGATGTGGATTGGCTTAGCCGTGAGCACCCCCTCATCCGATACCTGCAAGGAAATCATGTAAATAACATGTGTAGAATCACTAATATAATGTCTCAAAATAGATACGTGAAAAACATCATGCATACGCCTCAAAGAATTAGGCAAGGCTAGTCGATAGGCCATGAGCCCTTTTCTCTCCACAATCTCGTAAGGTCACATGAACCTGGGAGATAGTTTATCTCCCTTTCCAAACTTGATCGAGCTCTTATGCAGTTTAACCCGCAATAAGACTCGATCGCCAACCTCATAACTACGGTCGACACGGTGCACATCGACATAACTCTTCTGTCGATCCCGCGCTTCTTTAATCCTTTGTCTTATTGTGTGCATTTTCTCTTCCATTTCTTGGATCACTTCTGGTCCCACCAGGACCCTATCCTCAAGCCGATCCCAACTCTAAGGTGTCTGACATGGTCTCCCATAAAGAAACTCGAAAGGCGTCATCTTAATGGTGCTTTGGTAATTGTTGTTATAAGCGAATTCCACCAGTGGCAAGAATTCTTTCCAATGCTTTTGTTGGTCCATCACGTACATGCACAACATGTCCTCTAAGGTTTGGTTTGTTCGTTCGGTCTGCCCGTCAGCCTCCGGGTGGTACGCATTACTGAATTTAAGTTGGGTTCCCAAGGCCTCTTGGAAACTCATCCAAAATCATCTAGTAAACACCGATCCACGATCAGATATATAATCCTCTTAGGCACGCCATGCAGCCTCACAATCTCAATAATGAAAACTCTAGCTATGTCAGGTGCCTGATATGTCATATGCACATGAATAAAGTGAGCACTCTTCGTCAGAGTGTCTACTACTATGAAAATCGAGTCATGTCTCCTTTCCATCAATGGCAATCCAACAATAAAGTCCATCGAAATAACCTCCCATTTCTATTCCAGAATAGCATGTGGCTGTAGTAATCTTGCTGGATGTCTATGTTCAGCCTTTACCTGTTGACATTCTAGACATCTGGCCACATAGTTGACTATATCTTCCTTCATTCCTTTCCTAAAGAATAAGGGTTTAAGGTCCGCCCTCATCTTCGTGACTCCTGGGTGAGCCATGTACATTGCTCTATGAGCCTCGTTTAGGATCAAACTCCTCAAATCGTCATTCGGTGGTACATAAATCCAATTTTTAAACCTCAATAATCCATCGTCGTCAAACGTAAATCCTTCAAATATTGTTACCATCATTATGTTTTGTCCGATAAAACCGTCGACCTCTTTGTACCAGTCATCGTCACGCTGTAAAGTTAGAATATTTTCACGTAGATTCGTCTGAAGAGGTAACATCGAAAAGATGCGTGGTCTTCAACTCAATGCATCTGCCACTTGGTTCACTGTTCCTTTTATGTAAGTAATCTCAAAGTCGTACTCGCTAAGTAATTTCGAACAACGACGTTGTCGCGCATTCAGGTCGCTTTGCGTAAATATGTGTTGTAGTCCACAATGGTCAGTCCTTAGTTCAAATTTTTGTCCAACAAGGTAGTGTCTCCCAACCTTCAAGGCATATACGATGGCTAACAACTCAAAATCATGCGTCACATAGTTCGCCTCATGCCTTATCAGTTTCCTCGAGATGTACGTGATCACTTGACCGCATTGCATCAAGACTCCACCTAAGCCTTCCTTGGATGCGTCAGTGCATACCAAGAAGTCTGCGTCCATGTCAGGGAATTTTAGTATCGGTGCTGTTGTCAACAACAACTTGAGCCTCCGAAATTCTTTCGCGCATTTCTCGGTCCAAACAAACTTCTGGTTCTTCTTCTGTAATTCCATGATCGGATTTTCTATCTTTGAAAAACCCTCGACAAACCGTCGATAGTATCCTGCTAAACCCATGAAGCTACGTACTTCTGAGACTTTTTTTTGGCGCAAGCCATTCCATAATAGCCTCAACCTTGGCTGGATCCACGACGATACCTTCACCGGAGATGACATGCCCCAAGTAGTGAATCCTTGATTGATAAAATGAGCATTTGGACAACTTCCCATACAATTTGTTCTCTCTCAAACACTGTAGTACCAAGCGCAAGTGCTCATCATGCTCCTCCTTCATCCGAGAGTAAATCAAAATATTTTCAATGAATACTTGGACGAACTTGTCCAAGTACTCGCAGAACACCCTATTCATCAAACTCATGAATACCCCTGGGGCGTTCATCAGGCCAAATGGTAAAACAGTAAAGTCGTAATGTCCAAACCTCGTCTTAAAGGAAATCTTAGGGACATCATCCTCCTTAATTCGTAATTGGTGGTATCCTGATCGTTAGTTGATCTTTGAGAACACCGTCGTGCCCTTCATTTGATCGAATAGATCATCAATCCTCGACAATGGATATTGATTCTTGATCGTTGCCTTGTTCAACTGATGGTAGTCAATGCAGAGCCTCCAAGACTGAACCTTCTTTCGTATGAAAATAACAAGCGCACCCCATAGTGACACACTTGGACGTGTCAGTCCCAGGTCCAACAATTCCTTCAGTTGCATTCTCAACTCCTGTAACTTCGGGGTTGACATCCGATAAGGCATTCTCGCTATCGGTTCAATCCCCGGTTTTAGGTCTATTGTAAACTCCAATTCCCTCTCCGACGACATCCCAGGTAACTCTTCCGGAGAGACATTTGCAAACTTTCTCACCATAGGAAGGTGTTCTAGACCTTCCGCTACTCCCTTATCATTTAACGCAAGGATCACATAAAGCTTACATCCCTTGAGAATGCTCTTCCGAAGCTACAAGGAAGAGATGAACCTCAGGGAAACTCCCTGGTTCCGTCCTACAATCACGCATCTCTATCCCTCATCATCGACCAAGCTCAACCGTTTCATCTTACAGTTGAGTATTGCCTCATGCAATTCCAACCAATCCATACCGATCATGATGTCATAAGATCCTAAGATCGTGACATAGAGGTTGGACCTCGTGACAAAATATCCTAGGTTAAGGATACAACCCGTAACCTTTCCTCCAACCTTCTGTTTGGCTTCGGAAGCCATCTCTATGAAGCTAAACTCGTCCTGTTCGACTGCCTTTACCTTAATCCTTTTTAGCATTGCACCAGAAATGAAACTCTCGGTAGCACTGGGATCTATCAAAATACTAAGGGTCTGGTCAGGGTCGGTACCTAACGTCTCAAGTACAATTGACTGGTGCTATGTCTGACGGTTATTTACCGCTGCATGAATCTAATGGGCCTTGCCCAAATATTCCACGGTAGTGGGTCCGACTGATCTAGATGCTCTAGTCGTCTCCATAGGGCAGTTGTGCTGGTAGTGTGGCTCCCCACACATCCAACACCCCTTCTTCGGTCCAGTAGTCCTGGTACCCGAAGTAGAAGATGAGGACCCACCAACTTGGAATCCTTGTATGTTCTATTGAACAGGCCTAAACTGTTGCTGCTGCTGATGCTGTGGTCCTCAATAAGGTGTCCATTTCTAAGGCGTCGGTCGCTGAGGTGTAGTGAAAGTGGATCCCCTCTGGAAGCCACGATATCCTGACATATGTCTGGATGGTGTCTGATGCTTCTACGCACCAAATGACACCTACCCTACTGGTCTCGCTAGATTCCTACTCTGACCCTCGCTGATAAGCTCCTCCTCCACTATGAGGGCCTTCTTGACGACATCATGCAAGGTTTGAGGCATCAGAATCCTAACCTTTTCACATATGCTACCGTTAAGGCCGAACACAAACTTGTTGACCTTAAGTTTCTTAGTGTTAATATGTGGAGCATACAAGAGCAGCTCCATAAAATGGGCCTCGTACTCAGGCACGGTATGACCGCCCTGTCGTAAGGTGTTGAACTCGTTGAGCCGATGCTCAATAAATTCCTCTGATAGGTACCTCTCTCAGAACCGTTTCTCAAACATTTCCCATGACACATATTTGACGACCATGTTCAGTTGTGGCATGGGTGTCTTCCACCATAGAAGAGCTCTCCCCTTCAGTTGAAAGATCGCCATGCAGACCTTCATGTTGGAGGTATAGTCGTGAAGTGCAAAGCACATCGCCATATTATCCAACCATGCCTCGGCGGCTGCGCCGTCCGGAGCACCAAAGAACTTAGGAAATTTGACCTTCTTGAGCTCACGGTGAATGCTACCAGTATCGATCAGAGCGCGCGGTGGACCCTCAGGGGGTGCCATCACTCTGGCCTCATCTCTGTCCAAACGGTTGATCAATGCCTCATACATGCACTGAAAAGATCTCATCATTCCGACCACATCACCTACTGCTATCTGTTCCTGCCCGACAACATGTTAATCTCCCTCAGGGTTGGACCCCTTAGGCGTGGATGCTGCTAGAGGCATCACGCCTCCTCCCCTAGCACTCTATCATATGCCTCCGTGACGTCCTCTAACCATGGCTACCTGCATGAGTACAAGTCAACTTAATTAAAAAATTATAATAAAACATCATAACAACGTAAGTCATAGTGATCCCAAGTCACGAGTTGAACCTGCTCTGATACCAAATGTAACATCCCCTTCATTACGGCCACAGGTGAAGCAAATTTCTTTTTTTTTTTTTTAAGAATTAAGAGGCAATAAGGCAACAACGACAATGGTTTAACCACACCACAAACGACGAATAGAAGCACGCAACCCAGGCAACATGAAACTATGACTCCACTCACTGGCACAAGGGAAACTGGGCAAACATGCACATAATAACAAGGAGGAATGACTACCCGTCCGATGCAACAAGACACTCCTACACGCTAAGGGACAACTTCCCCTTCCCAACACAACGACGTTGATGAACAAGACTAGAACCTCAAGGAGCACGAACCAAATGCATGAAGGCATTCCACCCATGCACCCAGGCAACTTACCACGCTCGACAACACTCCCCAACACACACCGACTCCGGCTAGGTTTTCGTTCGCCGCTATCCCATGGGGCATGCCATGATCCCCTCATCAGGAATCATGCTGTCCCCAGGTGATAGATGCATCGAAAACCTTGGCACCACTCATCCTATCAGGACCGAGGACTCTAGATAAATCCGACGTGCTAGAAACTGAATACCAAAAGGAAAACCACACCCATACCCCAACAACATGTCGACGAAACACCAGAGGACGAAGACAAGGGATGACACAAGCCAATACATGACATCATCCCCAACCCAACCAATCACCCAGTCTAAACCAATCAATGATTACAATCTATTTTAACATGGGTTCCATTCTAAACTGGGCATGTCAAAGTTACAATTAGTCAATAATGCACCCGCTAATTTAACGTTAATACAATCAATCTTGCAACTCTAAGTAATCAATACTAAAACTATAATTATAAATACCGTCTAACCTCCATTATAATCAATTTATCAAGTCTAAAATTGGCAATCTAGTATTTACTCACCAACCTAATTTTAATCATTATTACAACCTAAATGCACAATTCTATATTAATCCAAAATCTCCACCCAACTATCCATTAACTTGAATAACAATATTAACAATCTTAGTGTAGGATGATACCATTATAACAATTATGAACAATTTAACCTCAACATGTAGTCTAGCTATATTGATTGAACCAACAATACTAGCTGTCTATTATCATTGAGAAGGAAACTGCTAACTACTAACATCACTGTAGCAATATAACAAGGCAATTAATATAGCAGTTACCTAACGATTAAATTAGCAATAACAAGGCAATTTACATGACTGTTATCATAACAAGTAATATAGCAATAACAAGGCGATTAACATGTTGATTAACATAACAATTAATATAACAGTAACAAGGCAATTACATGACTGTTAACATAACAATTAATAGCGCAATAGGAAGGCGATTTATATAACTATTATCATAACAAGTAATATAGAATTTAACATTGCAATTAACAGTAAGAAGGAAACTGTTGACCATTAATATTGCTGTAGCAATTGTTCTAGCAATTAATATGGCAATTACTATAGCATTTATCATTGCAATTAACATGGTAATTAATAGTAAGAAGGAAACTGCTGACCATTAATATTGCTGTCGCAATTGCTCTGACAATTAATATGGCAATTACTATAGCATTTATCATTGCAATTAACATGGTAATTAATATGGCCAGTAACATCGTTGTGGTAATTAAAGTTTGGCAGTGAGAACACTGGGTATACACTCTAAGTGAAGGAGAATAAAAGGACAATACAAAACTACAGAAGGATCAACTCATGGTCAGTCAACAACAAATCAGTCAACCTTTAAGGAAATTTCCTGTCCATTCCAGCAAACACAATCATCATTCTAACTAGCAACTCATGTCCCTTCAACTGCGAACTCAGTCAATCAATTTAATGGCAAATTCGTGGTCATTTCAACAATAATCTCAGTCACGTTTTAAATGGAAAAATCGTGGGCATTTCAACAATGATTCAATCAACTTTTAAAAGGCAAAAATGTGGGCATTTCAACAACAATATCAGTCACATTTTAAATGGAAAAATCATGGGCATTTCAACAACAACTCAGTCAACTTTTAAAAGGCAAAAACGTGGGCATTTCAACAACAATATCAGTCACGTTTTAAATGGAAAATTGTGGGCATTTCAACAACAACTCAGTTAACTTTTAAAAAGCAAAAACGTGGGCATTTCAACAACAATCTTAGTCATGTTTTAAATGGAAAAATCGTGGGCATTTCAACAACAACTCAGTCAACTTTTAAAAGGCAAAAATGTGGGCATTTCAACATCAATCTCAATCACGTTTTAAATGGAAAAATCACGGTTTCCCTTTTTCATTTCCCGAATGCCAAATGAAAACTCATACAAGAATAACCAAAACGCTTTTCCCTTACTAGGATACCAATTATAAAAACGCAGACAGGGAAATGAATTCGTTTTTCCATTTCCAGGATACCAATACAACGCAGACATGAATAACACAAAAAAAAAACGTTTTTCCATTTCCAGGATACCAAATATAAAACACAGTTAGGGAAATGAATTTGTTTTTCCATTGCCAAGATACCAATACAATGCAGACATGAACAAAAAAAAAAAAAGGTTTTTCCATTTCCAAGATACCAAATATAAAACGCAGACAGGGAAAGGAATTCGTTTTTCCATTGCGAGGATACCAATACAACATAGACATGAATGACAAAAAAAATGTTGTTCCATTTCCAGGATACCAAATATAAAAATGCAGACAGGGAAATTAATTCATTTTTCCATTGCCAAGATACCAATACAATGCAGACAACAGTAAGAGAACCGCAAGGATCCATTGGGAAAAGTAATTGAAATGATTGCAGGGATTCTATCAGTCAAGGCGCAGAGAAAAAACAACAAGGACGCAATATAATCCATATGCAGAGGTCTTTGCTAGATGTCACAAGTCAAAACAATTAGCCAAGGACAACAATGAAGGTAGACGACTAACAAGATTGTCCTTCGCTCATCATCCATGCATAGAAAAGCAGGGCGTTGAGATCCATAGGTCTATTAACGCCAAAGCAATGACCGTAGATTAGGCTCCTAGTCGACTACTCAGGCAAGGACTGATGAGCTAGGGACTAAAGGCAAAAACAACCACAATATTCACAAATCAATACACCAAAGGGCGGTCAAGACATGCCGGGAATCGAAGGCCATGGGGGTCAATAAATCATCGAGCTATAGGCCATGGAAAAATTCAGTCATCAACTGAACGCTAAGACAATCAATTTCCTTACCCAATTAAACATGCTGATCCAAAGCATAAATCATACTGCAATCAACCGTGCAAAAATAAAGAAAGCGTACCGTTTCCTGATCGCCCACTCTAAGTTGATGTCTCGCACACTCTGTGCAACTCCCGCTTGCCGACCGATGAGACTTCACTGGTACCTCCCAACCAATGCTAGGGGTGATATTCTTCCCCTTTAGCCCCCCGAGCTGCAAAGGGTCCACACACACTAACCAAAGAATCAACTAGCTCCCAGCTCGCCTTGCAAGGCCGAACTACCACTCCTCACCGAAATGGGTATCCCAACTCCCACAAGCTAAGTTAGTCAAGTATAGATTTTTGCAGCATAACGTTACGCAAAATAGAAGGCCTCCATCATCCTTCTCCTCCCTCCTTTATATAGAGTTTCAAAGTTCCTTACTTTCCGAAAATCCCATTTTATTTAAAGTTTAATAAATTAATTCATAAAAATCCTCCCAGTACATGTGTTACCCATCCCCTTCATTCCTCTAAAAACTGTTTTCTTTAATTAATTAATTACCCTTATTTCCCTCACCCACCTAGAGTCACTCCTAGAATCGCTCCTAGGTGTCCCCAAATTCCCTTATAGGTTTTTATGACTTTCCCCATTATTAATTTGCTAGTTCAGTTTAAATTAGAAAGTTCTTAAATGGTAGATACCTTACTAAGTTGGACTAACTGCTTTTTCCTAGTGTTTCCCCTTTCTTTTAAGGTTTTGGCTTTTTCCTAGTTTCCTAATTATTTTAGATTTCCCCTTTTTAATTAAACTCAAAAAGGCATGTGCAGAAACTTACCCTTTTCCCCCCTTTTTTTATGAATTAAATTTTTAATTAGCATAAAATGCAAAACAATCATTCCTCTTTTTAAGTTTTATCCCAAAATATTTTTATAAAACACTTTAATTGCTTACCCCTTCTTGTCACAAGGTTAATGAAGACTATCTTTATTATATATATATATATATATATATATATATATATATATATATTATTTTTTTTAATAAAAAGGTAAAATTTTACCACTAGCAAAGATTAGACCTAGACCTTAATTTCCTAGGCAGGGCGACACATTTTTTTTTTTAGGGAAAGGTTTCAAATCTTCCTTAACACTTTATTGTCCTAAAGCCATATAGGTTTATTCATTTATTAAATAACCATGCGATGTGCCCTTTGAGACGCACTAGGTTCTCCAAGGGTGCCACTCGCCTCTTTCTGTTTCTCTTACGCGACGTGCCCTTCAGGACACACCACGTGCTCCAAGGGTGCCACTCGCCTCTTTCCATTTTTTTTTTCACGACGTGCCCTTCAGGACGCACCACGTGCTCCAAGGGTGCCACTCGCCTCTTTACTGACTTGGTAGACATCAATAACCCCTAGAGTCAACACTCCACCAGGTGATCTTATGGGAGACTAAGGGCCTCTAAGGAATAAGGCCCCTTCCTTATTGTGCACCCCTTAGAATCACCGTGAGCGACTATCACAGTCTGCCCTCACAACATCGTGGTCCTCTCGAACTAGGTAATCGTTAACCTATAGTTTGAGCCACAGCGGGAGTGCTAGTAGGTTGTGGCAGGGATGATATCCACACCTCTCCCTCAACATCTCTGGTAGTCCTGCGTGACCCCTCTACTCCACATGTGAGTCTGGTCGACAAGCTATCATCAACCTGCATCATCAATGAATCATGTCATAAATGTATCCATAATCATATCATCTAATCAGATGCACTAATATCACATATAAAACAATCAAACCCCAATAGTTCACTTCCCGACTCGATCCAGAGTCCAAGGGGTTCCATCAATGCCTCAGCATCCCCGAGGTCTGAAATCCTGCACGCTCAATAAAACCGAGTCGATAGTACCTGTCTATGTCAATGCCTTAAAACAACATGACATCAACCCATAACGTATCATAATCAAAATCAATGTTTTAATAACATAATAATCCGGATCACTTGCGAGAAAGTGTCCTCAAAGTATAAGTTTGCTCAGTGTCCAAGAGAAGGATGTTACAATTACCTTATATGTGTTAAGCTGTGATATAAGGAGATTGATCCTTTCTAGGACGTCATGAGTTTGATCTGGACAGTCTAACAAGATATCAAGTTCCTTGTTTTCTTTAATCATCTTTATTTCTATTAATACCATAGGATCAGGGGATGAATACAACCCCTCATCATCAGCGGAATCATGATTAACATGGCTTGCCAACTACATATAATTTCAACAAAATCAATGTTATTTCAGTTATATAAACAAATGAAATAATTGATCGCTACACAAATAAAATTATGTAAACAAATAATAAAATTCACTTAAAATGAAAGTCGAATTTGATAATCATATTCTTTTGCGGCTGTCCATTTTCCACGATCATGCCACCACATTATAATATAATTATAACCCCCAAATATTTAAAAAATTGTTAACAATAACAAAAAAATTGATTGCCACCCAAATAAAATCAACCTCAATGATCAACCTCCCACATTATTATAAAATTGGGACCTTGAAATATTTAAAACATTGTTAAAGATGAAAAAAAATATAATGCAATAAGTAGAGGTTGATTAAAGAGGTGTTTCATAAGTACCCACACACTATTAGTCGATGTTTATGTTCGATTCAAATGGTAATCCACTAATAACTCTTCCTCGGGAGCTATCTTTTTTATTGCGCATAGGACTACCCGATTCTCTTCGCGTCCCTCATATATGAAATTCAATTGCTTGTTTGTTATCTCGGGTCATGTGTTTTTTATAAACCCCGCGATATTGTCTAAAGATTTAGGCCTTCCATCAATATAGATAGTCTCTCCCTTATTTTTATCGTTGTTCATTAGCTGTATATAATTTGAGGCAAGTGCATATCTCCACATACTTCGCATGTACCGGACCAACCACATCCAATCGTTATAATTGTAACACAGTTCGACATAGTCCATCAATTCAGTTACTGTATTGTATTTTACAGTGATTCCATCCATGGAAAATAGCCCCGGGCCATGTAGGGAGGATGGTGCAATGCAGTATGTTCTATTGTTGACAATGAAGTCAGTGTCTAATGGAGGTAGTTCCTTAGGTACCAATTATTTCACCAAATTATTATACTTGAGTGGCACCTCTATGTCTCCTATGCTCTCATCATCATAAGAGCATGATCCTCCTCTGGCAAGAAAAAATTCCATGTGTTTAATGAATTTTCTTTTGACTTTTTCACCTTTGGTCCTTGTTTGCGTATCATATCTACTAGATGCAGTCACATTTCCCTCTATTTGTCCTAAGCTTCCCTCACTCGAGGAAGAAATATCTGATAGGTACATGTTTGATTGTACCTTCAGTCGCATGTGCACGTGTTGTTAGTGAGTAGTCCATCTTCATCCTAGTTCCAATTTTTGATTTTTTTTTTCTATATTCAAAGTTCTAATTTTTTTTTTTTATATCTTTAGTTTTGGATGCACAATTAGAGGGTGTAATTACCTAAATTAGTAGGGGCACTCATGAATGTGGATTCCCAACTTAGTGAAGGTTATGAATCTATAGGTGGGTGTACCTTAATTCGACTCGCTTATCCATGCAAGAAATATGCACTGTGGTTATATTTCAGACTACATAATTTTTTTCCATGCATTTATATTCACTGTACTTCTCTTATTACTAGTTTATAAAGGGGAATTAAGGAAAACCATGTTATGGTCCAACACTTGAGTTTTGAGCTATAGCTTTAGCTTTCTATTTCAGATTTAATATAAAATCAATGATGATGTTTTGAGTCTTTATATTAGAATGTTTTTTGTTTTAATTATCATTTTTAGAGATTTTATTAAAAGGATATACTAGATAAATACAAGGAAGATATGATCACGTAGAGTTGATAAACCTCTAGGAGAAAACAAAAGAAAAAAAAACAAATCCAAGGAAGAATACACAAACACACACACATATATGTGTCTAGGTGGGTGGGTGGGTGTGCAAGTGTGTGCGTGTAGAGAGAGAAAGATGACAAATAGATTTAAATGTTTCGTACTAGAAGATAAAAATCCTAATAACACAAGCATGTATGAATCCCTTTATGAAAATCAAGTCTATGAAAAGGATGAAATTTCTTTGGTGGGAAAAGATCTTTTGGAGACAATAAAATTGGATAAGGATGATTGTGTAACGATAGATGGAAAGGATGAAGGAGTGGGTGAACTAGAAGACGAACAAAGGCCTATCTCTTAGTTAAGGATTAAGCTAGGGAAAGCAAGTGGAAAAAACCTAAAATTGGACTCAAATTAGGGAAATCAAGAAGACAGTAATAAGACATAGATTATCCACAAGGTAGAAAGAAATAGACTCTAGCTACTAGAATCAATTGGATAGAAAAATAGATCTTTCAAAAATGCCCAAACCATGTAAATGAAAGTGCTTTACTGGATGTGAGGGGAATATGATCAACATGAAATTCAAAGCACTTAAAATGAAATTTTAAAGGAATATCTAGATTTGGTATTATTACAAGAAACAAACATGTTTAAGAAAAAAATTCAAAAAGTAAAGGACCAATTTTGGAGGAAAGTAAGAAAGATAACCAAGAAGTAGGTAGCATGGAAATCTTGTGGAAACCAGAGTTTCTAGATGTTTCCGATTAATAAGAAAGTCTGGAGTTGAAAAGTACCTCATCAAAACAAGAATGTTAGAATAACCTAACACAATATTTGGCATTAGGGGATACGTGACTTTTGGGAGGGGATTGGAATGCAATCTTCATTCACAATGAGAAAAAGGGGGGATGGAATGGTTTGAGTATCTAAGAATACTATTCCCAGACTTTGTTAAGAATAATATGATGGATATCCTCCCCAAACTTGGTCCTTGCACTTTGTATAACAAAAGAACAAGGACGACACTAGTAGCAAAATTGTTTAACAAATGTTCAAGTATTTATACTTGGCTAGTTGAAAGAAGTCACCTCAAATCAAATATTTTGAAAGGGATGATTTCAAATCATAGTTCAATCAACCTAAAGAGAAAGGAGGAACCCCCTCCAACAAAAAGCCTCTTTAAGTTTGAAAATGTGTGGATATCACATCTAAATATCAATGAAATCATTAAGTAATGGTGGACAAAAGGGCATCCAAGGCAAGGATCCAATAATTTTACTCTAACCAAAAATTTAAACTTTAATTTTTGAAAATGCATGATATATTGCATTATGAATCAAGATGTATGTACACCAATATTAGTACATCCCAAAGCCATAAAGAACCCATACATAAGTTGTTTCCTATATAAGCATATATTCTTTGGCCCCAACTTGAAGGTTGTCTACATATTTTCTAGAAATGGCCTTCCTGAATGATTTCTAAATAACTAATTCTGATCTAAATATATCAATTTCTTCCAAATTGAACGAAGTTGTTAACTCATGAAAATTTTCCCGACAACCTCATTTTCTTTAAAGAAAAAAATGTGTGAGAGGAATCACAACCCATATAGAACCCCCACCCTATCAAATATGGAATATAATGACCAATGTTAACTTGTATGTAAGTAAAATTTAAGTGAAAGAATTAGGTAAAAATTTTAATGTAAATGTAGCTCGAGCTAGCTATGGTGAATATAATGAAATGGTAATAAATTCAATCATGTGTTAGGAAGTGCACTCATACACTAAGGGATTTATGACATTATGTGTGAATGATGTATCTAATACATCCTTCTGTAGTGAAATAATAACCCACATCATGCATTTCCTCTCTGCGAGTTTATTTTGTAGGTGGGTATCAAAGAAAGTGACCAAAGTCGGAGAACAAAATCTGAGAAGGAGACCACATGTCATAGACCAAAGGGGAGATCACATACATAGGACACCACATGTAGTAGACCAAGGACGAGACCAAATACATAGAAAATTAAGAAGGTCAAGAAAATAAAAGGAGAGCAGAACTGTAAGACCTTGGAGGAAAGGGGAGGAACGTGTAGATAAAGGAAACAGAGTTCCAAAATTTAGAACATCATAAGTGAAGATTTATTTTAGAAAATGAAGCGGGGGTGAAATATAAGATTTTCCATTTTCCTAAAATATAACTTGGAAAAATTAAATTGGATGAGTTGTTGTTGAGAGGAACCAATATTGAGAAATCATGTCAAATTGCAAACATAATGCATCTTGCATGAGGTCCCAAAGACTTGTGGACTCCACAACCTACATAGAATGCCCAAAAACCCACAAAAGGGAGAAAGGTAGGAGCAGACCAAAAGAATCAAATCCAGAGACACAAGAGAAAATGCTCAAACACAAGCAGAGATCCACACAAAAACCACAAGATCCAGCGTTGAGTCTTGTTATCCTCAAGCTAACAAGAATTCAACCAATTACTCTTCTGACTCCATACATAGTATATGCAAATAATACGAACCAAGTGATAATAATTAAACCTCAAAGCAACTAACATAACAACATATCCCTTGACTACTTTAGCTAGTACTTATCTACGTCATGAATAAAAAAAGATGAACATAAATAATAAAAAATAACATAAAAAAAACCTCTAAAATTTTAGAATAAAACATATATGAAAAGAGGATGAGAGGTGAACATTTATATTCTTGGATTAAGGTGTCCAACATTCCCTTAACATTCTACTTACTTTGACAACCTCTTCCTAATTATAATATGTAAGTTAGGTATGAGATATTTGTTACCTCTTTATTCCCTTTATTTTAATGGTATCCATATTTTGTATTGATCAAATGAGGAATTACCCAGGAACTAATGCCATTAGACACAGACTCAATCCTAAGGCCAAATAAGGAGAAAAAACAACACACGCTAATTAATCTAGGAGTCAATCATGCAAACAAACCTTCTCACAAAGAAGCACTAGTTGGTGATGGAATCCAACATCACAAGATCGATGCATGAAGGGGCTGAGTTTCGGCAGGTGGGAAAGTTACATTGACAACCTGCTTAACGAAATAACACCTTGGTGCAAGTTACCTCACCGAGCAGTGGGCAACCCTCCAAGGATTCCGACTAAGTCTAGCCAACATCGATCCTAGGTACAACACCACCTTCCTTGTGTTGTCACCTTGGGTAGGAAGTCTAAAATATTATGGCCTCTATGGTACCGCTTGCTATACCAAAGCAGAGGGGGGACAGTCGATAGTCGACACCAAGACCAACAAAGTAGGGTTGATTACTCTGTTGACCCCAATGTGACCTCGTGCTTGACGCTTGTGTTAGAAGGGCTTCCCAAAGTTGTTGATATAACAATTGGATTTCACTCCCTAACTCAAAGCTTTATGTTTGTTTAACAACTTTGGAAAGTTATTCTCCCAATCCCATTCCAAATCTCTACACCTAAGAAAATATGGGTTTGATGAGCCCTAGAAAAGTTGCTAGATAAATTTTAATTAGTGCTTGATTTTAGGTTGTTGTTACTCAAAGGAGTGGTCGTGAAACTGATGGCGTTTCCACTCGACTCTTTAAACCATGCAAGAGGAAAATGAAATGCAAGAATCTCAACTTCGATGAAAACTAGCTATGGGAAGGAGCAAGAGGTTTTAAGCAAAGAAACAATTTCTTGATAGATTACTATGTGTGCACTGCTAATGACAAAAAGTATGAGCTAATTATCCATATAAATGGAAGTAAAATGACCCAAATTTTAAAAATACCATGCAAATGTCATATTTCACTTAGTACACCTATAAAACATTGAATCAAATGTCATCATTTCTAACATAGTAAACTTTTATGTTTATAGAGACCACCATACACATATTAAATAATCATAAGGATCACAGGGGCTTCACCTTGTTGACCAATATCTTATCACGTTCATTCATAAATGGGTTTTTTTAATTATGAACCCACATGTTGTGAATAAATTTGTTCGCGTCAAACACTGAAAAGAACAATGTTATAATAAATAAAAAATGATACAAATCCTTGTTTCATAAGAGGAATGTCACATAAGGATTTCAAATTTTTATGTTCTATGAAAATTATTAACCTTTCCAAGACATAAGAGGTGTAAACATGGTGATATTAGTACCCAAGAAATCTATGTTCCTACAAAACAAAGGTTAACAAATTTCCTTAAGTAGGGAAGGGATAGTGACAAAAATTACCATGCGAGCACAACATTCAAGCAAAGGTGAAAGAGAGAGGAGACAAGAGGTGAGAGGATACCACACTAGGGTTGAACTAGTGAAGGAAAGAGAGGTGAGAGGAAACAACTATTATGAGGGAGGGTGAAATTTGGAAATGCTAGCCTACAACTAGTGAGGGAATTAGAGGTGGAATTATTGCGAGGTAACATGAATGAAGACATGAAGTGATGATGTTAAAAGGAACCATCAAAGGAATTGATGATTGTGAGGTGATATTATCAATAATTTGGAAAGTAACCATTGAAGGCACTGATATTAATTATAAGGTGACATTCATGAGGGCATGTGCCATTGATTCTAGAAAGGAATCGTTGAAAGCATGAGGTGAATATGTTAGAATGGGGATGGAAAAGGAACATAAGGAAACAACGTTAATTAAGCACCATCAAAGGTAATTAATGGACAACCTTGAGTGACCTATGAATGGGGCCAACCATTCTAGTTGAATCAACAGTACCATGGGAAAGGAAGTGAGTGTCTCTGTAGAAAACATACATATCTTTGTGGAAAAAGGTTTTCATAGACATACAAAATAGATGTATACTATTTCATAGATTTGATGAGATGATTTGCATCATCATTGCGATGCCAATTATGGAGAAAACATAGTATTAGGAGCAATGAATCCATTGAGATTCAAGGTAAATATTGAAAGCCCATTATTCAAAGGAGATATTAATACCAAATATTTATACAAATGGTTGCAAGAATTGGAATCATATTTTTTTGTAAATCAATTTTTCGATGAAGAAAATATTGCAATTTTCACCCTCAAATTTGTTGCAAATGAAATCTTATGGTGGCGACAGTTTAGCCATCAAAGAGAATAATCACGGTAGCCCATCACCATGAGAGAATAATTTAAGAAAACCTTTAAACAAAACTTCTATCCCATGGGACACCTTGATGATGAATACGTACAGTGACAGAGATTGTACTTAAATCAAGGCTAGATTATTATAGACTTCATTGCAAAGTACCATCAAACATTGATTAATGTGAATGATAAAATCCCTAAATGATTGATGGTTCTCAAACTCAATTCATTCTTTCACTAGTACCTTATGAAAGAAATGGAGTTCCTAACTACCAACAAGTTGGGTGATGCTTATTGATTTGCAATGAATTTAGAAGGGAATTTCAAGAGGTGTAGTGGACCTAACAAAGGAGTACCCCAAAATTTCTTCAATCATTTTTTTAAAAGGACATCTAATTCCAATATTGTAAGTTCCATTGGAAGCAAAAACAATAGACATAAGGTTCTCAAAATACTAGTTTCAAGAAACCCACATATGAAATTGGGTGTAGTCATCATTAAACATCCACCAATTCAAATAAAAATTGCATACTGCAAAAGCAAACCATGATCATGAATACATGTAATAATGGTGATACTAATTTGGAACCACCAACATGTCTTGTTGTTAACACTAGCATGACAACCACATCTCCATTGCAACAAACCTATGGTGGTATACCTAAGCACATGCCATCCTTGCAACACTCCATACTGATAGAGAAAGTCCAAAAACTTCCTATCATAATGCCAAAGGAAGAATAATGAGAGACATTTTTCCATACCACGTTTTGGGTGAAAGGATAGCATGTGCATGTTATTCTTGATATTGAAATATGGAAGACATAATTTCTCTAAAAATGGAAAGAAGATTGAAGTTGAAAAGCGTTGACCATACTCACCCTTATCCTCTTCAATGGGTGTAGAAAGGGAAGCATGTTATTGTTAAGAAACAATGCATCGTGCCATATACACTCCAACTATTATAGGATGAAGTTCTATATGATGTTTCTCCATTAGAGGCATGCTTGGAAAATGATCCATCTAGGATCGACACATAAATATGAATCTAAACCTCAAAAGTGGCATTTAAATGGTACAGGTTATATGTATACACTATCCCATAATCATCAATAGTCCACATGATATAACTTATTTAATCCAAGTAGGATAGGAATACAATTTTCTGCTCATATAATTTTGTACTCCTAATAGTTACTGGCCTAGTAAGGAAAACACATTTCATTGGCAGATTTCCTTTATAAAAAAAGATAGAATGAGATGTTGCAACAATGATGCTACAACGTAATACAACTATGAAACAATAAAGTTATCTATTAAGGATTTGAAAGGAGTACCAATGAAATGTATATTACTAGTTGTGGGTTTTCATGTATGGCATTACCAAAAACCTTCTCCTACCTGGTTGTTCAAGCTAAGCACAAAAAGAAGGAAAATAGACAATGATACAAACCACTAAGATATTGTCTGGAATGAATAATAGATATCAAAGGATAAAATAAGACTTATCAATGATTCAAATAACATATAAACATCAATTATGGAGGTAAAGAGAAACAACTAATTTTATTCCATTGGAAAAACATAAACAAATAAACTGTCCCCTAATGGGAGGCTTGTGCTAGGTGAGATCCAATATTCTCTGTGGGAGGATCCTTTGATGCCCTATTAAGGCTCAATATTGACCTTTAATTAATAATGGGTGGCATATTCCCTTATGAATGGTCATCGTGGAATGGAAATGGAAAATGTGAGGGGAAGCAAACTCAGAATAAGTGAGTGGATGAAATTCAATTATCACTCTTTGGATCTATTCCTCCGATATAATATTAATCTCAATTCCTTCCTTTCAAATGATTGACAATGGATTCTATTTATAGACTCCATGGATAAATTTCATCATTATTCCAATCATAATTGATATAATATTCGTTAAATACCCAACCTTCTGTCAATTTATCACCTTTTTTGTTTGTTTGCATTACTATCATTCATAGTATATCATAGAGAAACATAAGACTTGCATACTAGTGTTTGTAGTTTCCATTATGTTCACCCTCCAATTCTCTTTGTATACCAAAATTAGTTTATAGCCATGGGAAAATCGTTAACAAGTAAATAAATGTTCACAAGATCGAAGGAATCCATTCTAGTCAATTTTTATGATCCTTGAATGGAAATCGGGATATTTGAGAAACAATGTGGAGCAAACTAGATTGGTTGGTAACGATTTCATATATGGGGACCTCTTCCATGGCATAAATCCCTTGGTTTAAATGGATAATATTCCATTGTATTCTAGGAAAGTTGCAATGGTTTGGAATCCTACTTTCAAGTTGTTATGGGTGTCCATCATCATCAACCTTCTTGACCTTCCCATCTTTGGTACTACCAGGGAAGTGATGAAGTGTACCACATTTTTGATCAAATAGGTACATGGGAATGATATATGAATATATGGAGAGCCCCATCTATGTATAGGGCATCCATAGACTTACCAATCTCTCTATCAATGCCTAGATATTGGAGTTTAATGATGAATCATTTTCCAAGTTATACGATCACATGATCAATGCCACCAACTAGGTTCTTAGGGTTCTATAGGAATTACTTAAGTATTATGCAAGGAATATTTGGTTTGGCATGTCAAGAGGTCATGCCTTTATGTGGCTGAGAGGAGATAACTCTACAAAGTTTAAAGCTACCACCCTTTCATATTACTTAATAAAAATTGTTTTTTACAAAGAGGTTTGTTCATGGTCAAGGGTACATAAATCAAAGACATCATATGGGATGAAATACATATTGCTGAAAATTCCAACCAAGGACTTGAGGATGAAGAAAGTTGTAATAAAATATGATATGTTGAAGAAGCCAAAAGGTAGCATAGGTCAGCTAGGATTCTAATTATAATCTTAAAGAGAATCCATGCCAGCCTTCCCAATCACCTCCATTTTCAGTTGTATCGACTCATCCTTTCTTATAGTCAACCACATTTTTTGGGAAATATTTGAATGAATTCCCAAGTTAACTGACCATATTTTCTAGGTGTGAATCAACAAAAAAGTAGAAAGTGGTCAAGCCATTGAGTCAATTTTCCACTATAGTTTCTAATCGACCTAGCTAGGATGGGTTAGAGCATATTATAGTTATGGTACATGGTGTTAGGTAATATCATACACACTTTTGAAATACCTCGTGAGATTTGGAAATCATAATGGATTGGGCTTAGTTGAGGAGACATTGAAAGACTACTAAGCATTTGAGAAGACTAGTTCCTAGACTCCTATTGTGACATTGAGGATGATCTACACGATTATGTTCTTTATGTCTTGGGAGTCCTAGTTTGGAATGAAGTAGAAAAAAAAACCCCTTCATATATAGGAGTGAATCAATAGAAAAAAAGGGAACACCTGTCTACCTCCACACTATGGACAATATACCATCTAAGAAAATCATTGACAAATAAATGGAAAACGTGGCTAGAGTCCTCTCAAGAGTAGGAAGAATCGAAAATCAGATGGTGTTGTGGATTCGTGGTTCTAGTGTATGTTCAAAGTATATAGGATCTCAAGAGGATGAGTCGATGGAGGAGTCAAAAGGAGAGGAAATCCATGAGCATGTCCTCAACAATACTATTCCTCCATTCTCACCACTACAAAATTTATTCATTATGGAAAAACTTGAGCAATTCGCACATGAACCTATCCGCTATTAAGTGATGAATGAAGCACGTGGGTAGTATAGGTTTAGGGTTAGGGAATAATAGGTTTATTGGGGACACCTTAGGATTTTATTTTAGGAATTTTTAATTTTTTTTGTAAAATCATGGGAAATTCTGAGGGAATTGTGTATTCAAGGGTTTTTAACAGTAGTCACCTAGATCGAATCAATGAAACAATGCTAGATATCACTGAAATAAAGGTTAGGGTAGCTTAAAAAACATACCATTATTTCCCTCCTTGCCCTCGACAGTATCACGTGCAAGAATCGGTCTCGGTCTTGGATGGACCTCAATGGTCTCATGCACAACTCTTGGTATTAGTCTCGGATGGCCCTCGGTATCGGTCTCAGTATCGAACTTCTATCCCAATCACATTTGCACCTATGAATTTTAGAATGTAGAACTTCTATCCCAATCACACCTGTGCCTAAGTCCCAAGGACAACCAACATACCAAGATACAAATGATTTTCTAGCTGTATTTTTAAAAGGCACATTGGTTAATTTTTTTTGTAAAATCATGGGAAATTCCGAGGGCACTGTGTATTCAAGGGTTTTTATCAGTAGTTACCCAGATCGAATCAATGAAACAATGCTAGATATCACTGAAAGAAAGGTTAGGGTAGCTTAAAGAACATACCATTCTTTCCTTCCTTGCCCTCGACAGTCTCGCGCACAAGTCTCAGTCTCGGTCTCGGATGGCCCTCGATGGTCTCGTGCACAACTCCCAGTCTTAGTCTCAGATGGACCTTGGTCTCGGTCTCGGTCTTGAACTTCTATCCAAATCACATTTGCACCCACAAATTGCAGAATGGAGACCTTCTATCCCAATCACACCTGTGCCTATAGAAAATGAGTAATAATTGTTTGAATTAAAGGATTTTAATATTCGTTTTTTTAAATTGTATTAAGAATAGATATTTACTCTTTGATTTTTTATGAAGGGGTAATTTATTTTAGTAATTATCACTATAAAAATTATGAAACTTAAAATATTTGAAATAATTCATTTGTTTATAAATATACACTAGAAGGAGAAGAGGGGGAGGTTAGGTATAGATAAGGTATTCTTTTATTAAGGTATTTAGAAGGGAATCTAATTTAGAGTATAATTCAACTCCTAACGATATTAGTCATCTACAACTAGAACTAAAATTACACTCTTAGACTCTATAAACTATAACAACACAAAGGTTAAAACTTACCTTTTCCAAGCTTATCATGGGCTTGGTCATACAGTAAAACAATATCACCTTCATTGTAGTGGCATAGTTAGGGACAAACCGTCATAGGAAGTTGGATTTCCCTTGGAGACTTTGCAACTTCCACAAAGTTTTGGGTGGAGGAAGCTTAGATATGTCCTGAACTTTCAAAGGATCAATGATGGGGGTAGGGTATGTATACCTTCATAGTCTTTAGCAGTCAAATGGTTTGGCAGAGGGGGTCCCTTGTCCCACAAACAAGGGGTCTTATACACCAATTTGGTTTATTGGCTTGGCCGCGACCTTAAAATTAGATTATTATTATTGTTGTTGTTGTTGATGATGTTATTATTATTATTATTATTACACACACACACACATCGTGTATCCCTCAACGTACCTGTTTGGAGGGGGGGTCACATTTCTAGGCATTCCCATTTCTAAAACTAATACATGTTTCAACGTTTCATTCAACTTAGGTGGAAAGATGGAAAAATAACCCATACACATACAATGACAAGCCTCTAGATAAATAAATAGAGAGTATGTTAAGGTCTCCAAATAGATGGTACTCAAAATGGTGATAGTCTAATGAATATCAAGAGAAATATTCTACATTTGGAATGAGAGCGATGTAAATCAGAATTTGGATAAACAATGAAAGGAAAAACACATACTCAAGTGGTTGTTCTAGAAAACCCATGAAAATTGCCATTGGTTACTCAAGTAAACACATACCCAAGTGAAATCCTACAATGAGTTCAACGTTTCTTTTTATTTCTCATAATCCACTTTGAATGTAGTGAATATGGCATTCTCCATGGTATCCAACTAAGTAACTACAATAACAACTTAAATATAAGGATCCAAAACAACGTTGAACAACACAAAACCTTTGAATATGATTCAATATCCATGTTGTCGATGTCTCATTTTATAGTTGTACTACTTTTTCGGTACAAAATTTCTCGTATACTTAAAATTGATTAAAGACATCTTGTATATCATTCTCAAAAGAGAACATATCCATCAAAAGTTCAAAACATCTTCAAGTCATCCTAATCCTTCAAGGTTATTCATTAGTGGTTACATAAAAAACAGTTTGGATGTTACTCCAACACCCTTTTATGGGGCCCTTTAACTTCACCATTGGAATTTTTTACACCTCTTCAACATCAATAGAAAAGAAATCGAATATCCATAAATATTAAACATGCCATGATAAAAAACTCCCATAACTTCTATCATTATATTAAATATTATTCATTTTATTGATAACAATGCCCCTTTTACTCGGTGCTTCTTCATTGAGGGGATATTCCATGTGTCCTCTTCTTTGGTAACATGGGAAAAATCCTCACTTTTTTGGCTTGCACTTCAAAGTGGTGATGATAACGATGATGACAAATACGACGATGGATAATTTCATCTCCTTCACAGTTAGGTTATAATTTTTTTGTTTGATTGTCTAATTCTTTGTGTGAGTCATATGTGAGTCTCAAAACCATCCCATACCATCAATTCATGCATCTACTATAACCATGTCAAATTTCAGTGCATACAAGAACAAATTGAAAACATTAATTTCAACATTGGCCCCATTCACAGGTCACTCTGTGAGGGGTCAAATTAAAGAAACCATACAAGCACTATGGTTTCTTGACTTGCACCAATTAAAGGATCTATCAAGAAATATGTTTTCTTGACTTGCAAAAAATCATGCTTGATACACCACTTCTATTGAAGAAAGAGAAAGGGCATTTTGATTCTTACAAGTCCAAGTGACAATTCTAGAACCAATATTAAAAACATAACCTACAATAGAATTATGATCTAATGGTCACTAACCCAATTGGAATCAAGGAAATGAAGTGACAAAGGAACGAAGGGTACTTAAAGGTAGTGGTTTAAAGTTATCCACGGGGTACTTAAAATTAGTGGTTTAATGTGTGAGGGACAGATAATACTATTTACATACATATATGTGTGGACCAAATGATCCCATATCCATGGTTTCCTTATGACCTACAAAATGATATATTTACCAAACATCTTAAATTATCTACATGGCACATAAGGTAGTGATTGAGTGTGTGATGTACACATAAAAATACTCATACACACACATACGTGGACCAAATTCCATCCCCAATGTTCTCCTTAACTGTTAATTTTCTTATAGAGGGGATTACTCCATGACAAATTGGTAAAGTCGTTTTCTTTTACATGGGAGAGGCACAAGGTTCAAATCTTTATTCCCATGTTAAAGTGGACATTCATGCCATGATAATGTGGAGTTGGAATTCATATCTCTTATTTGATAAATAAAATTTGTTTATACATACCAAAAAGAAAATTCTTAAAACATAATGGATATATTTTGAGACGTGAATTTCATGTGCAAGAAATTCAAGCATAAACTTATTATGATAAACCCTTTAGAAATAAAAAGAAAAGTGAAGTTTGATTCTTTATGACCATAAGTATAAGTGAGAAGCTGTGTATGTATGTAAAATATTATATTTATGTTATATAACACAAGATATACTTTGAATGATTCATGGAGTTTGTATCATATTGTTTTTAGGGCCCTACTCTAACTTCTCTACTTTGGGGTACTTATGAGTTAGTAATTAATGTATGAGGGCATATTTTTTAATAAAGGCCCTTCAATTTAAGAGGGTCATTTTTATCAAATATCGCCCACTAAGTAGTGCTAGGTACTCATTACTGAGGGGACCACAAGTCATTAGGGTTTTTCTATAGAGAAACTATTTATAGAGCTAGTAGGCTATGTAGTGTTCTATAAAGAGTTGCTATTATATTGGAGTTTTTCTCAAAGGATATTTCCCTTTTGAAGAGGCTAGTGAACATTGCTCTCTCTTTCCTGGATTATCAATACACGGGCTATATTCTATAGGTTCTATATTATTGTCTCCCTTATTTACTTTTTTGTAGTTTATATTTTTTGAATAATTGTTCAGTGATCACTGTTTCTATTGGTCAAGCACTTCACAAGTGGTATCAAATCTCTTTCCTATGCCAACATGTGCTTCAATTTTAGAGTTTTTTAGGCTAGAGATGTGCTCTAACATCTTTAAACACAAAGTTCTATCTTTTAGTAGGTAAAATTGTGGTCGGGGAAGCATACACATAGGGAATGCAAGTGGAGTCATCTAGTTGGACACCCTTATACACCTCTATTAATACCTCGACAAGTAATATTACATTGGTTACATATTCGATCTTCCACATACAACATAGTTACCAACATAACGAGAATTATGACCTCAAAACAAGAACTCTAGTGCTAAAAACACATACTTGTGTGTCAAAAATACTAAAATCAACCCTAAATTGAAAGTGGTTCAACCGATGGCATCCTTTTTTTCTTTGGGATTAAAATTACAATATTTTGGAACCAAGACTTGTAATGTTTCTAACAAAATCCTTAAAATCAACTACTAAATCAAAAAGTGGTTCTATTAGTAGCACCCCTTTATCTTTTTGAGGTTAAAATTATAACTTATTTAAATCCATGGACTTAACAACCAATGCTATTACAATCGAAATCTTAGGAAATATTTTATGGTGTTTATTAAAAAATGAACGAAAAAGAGAGGGATTTTTCATCACAACTATGACACACATATTACATTGTATATACAATGGGGAACCTGGAAGAAAAATGAATAAAGGCTAATGCAAACTTAAAACTTGTGTCAAGCTATTTGTGTACTCTGAAAGAAAAATAGGGTTTGTGGTTTACATGATGATGACTTGATGATGGAAACAAGTGGGTGTGTGAGTTGAATTTGAGTCCAGAAACCCTCCCATATTGTTAAGGCATGTGAATACTCTATCCATGTCAAATTTCAGTGCATACATAAGCAGTTTGAAAAAATTTCAAAGTTGGCCCCATTCACAGGTCACTGTTGCCCATGTCTAGTCCTAGTACATTGTATTTTCGTTGTTCCTTTTAAAATTCGTTTGACACTACAAACGTTCCCGCATCTAGTACTACAAGGACATATTTGTATGGTGTTGATTAAACAATGAACAAAAGAGAGTTATTTTTCATCACAACTATGACACACATATTACATTGTATATACAATGTAGAACTTTAAAGAAAAATGAAGAAAGGCTTATGCAAAATTAAAACTTGTGTCAAGTTATTTGTGTACTTTGAAAGAAAAATAGGGTTTATGGTTTACATGATGATGAATTGATGATGGAAACAAGTGGGTGTGTGAGTCAAATTTGAGTCCAAAAACCCTCCCATATCATTAAGGCATGCAAATAGTCTATCCATGCCAAATTTCAGTGCATACAGAAACAATTTGAAAAAAATTCAATGTTGGTCCCATTCACAGGTTAGTGTTTCCCATGTCTAGTCCTAGTACACTATCTTTTCATTGTTCCTTTTAAAATTTGTTCAATAGTACACACATTCTTGCATCTAGTATTGCAAGGACATATTTTTATGGTGTTGATTAAACAATGAAAGAAAAAGAGGGATTTTTCATCACAACTATGACACACATGCATTGTATATACAATGGAGAACCTGGAAAATAAAATGAAGAAAGGTTGATGCAAACTTAAAACTTGTGTCAAGCTATTTGTGTACTTTGAAAGAAAAATAGGGTTTATGGTTTAGATGATGATGAATTGATGATGGAAAAAAGTGGGTGTGTGAGTCAATTTTGAATAAAAAAACCCTCCCATATCGTTAAGGCATGAGAATGGTCTATCCATGTCGAATTTCAGTGCATACAGAAACAATTTGAAAAAATTACAATGTTGGCCCCATTCACAGGTCATTGTTGCCCATGTCTAGTCCTAGTACATTGCCTTTTCATTTTTCCTTTTAAAATTCATTCGACAATACACATGTCCCCCCATATAGTACTTGAAGGACATATTTTTATGGTGTTGATTAAATAATGAACGAAAAAGAGGGATTTTTCATCACAACTATGACACACATATTACATTGTATATACAATGGAGAACTTGAAATAAAAATGAAGAAAGGATGATGGAAGCTTAAAACTTGTGTCAAGCTATTTGTGTACTTTGAAAGAAAAATATGGTTTACGATTTACATGGTGATGAATTGATGATGGAAACAAGTGGGCGTGTGAGTCAAATTTGAGTCCAGAAACCCTCCCATATAGTTAAGGCATGCAAATAGTCTATCCATGTTAAATTTGAGTGCATACATAAACAGTTTGAAAAAATTTCAATGTTGGCCCTATTCACAGGTCACTGTTTCCCATGTCTAGTCCTAGTACATTGTCTTTTCGTTGTTCCTTTTAAAATCTATTTGATAGTATACATGTTCCCGCATCTAGTACTGCAAGGACATATTTTTATGGTGTTTATTAAACAATGAACGAAAAATATGGATTTGTCATCACAACTATGACACACATATTACATTGTATATACAATGGATAACTTGAAAGTAAAATGAAGAAAGGCTGATGGAAACTTAAAACTTGTGTCAAACTATTTGTGTACTTTGAAAGAAAAATAAGGTTTATGGTTTACATGATGATGATATAATGATGGAAACAAGTGGGTGTGTGAGTCAAATTTGAGTCCATAAATCCTCCCATATCGTTAAGGCATGCAAATAGTTTGTCCATGTCAAATTTCAGTGCATACAAAAACAATTTGAAAAAATTTCAACATTGGCCCCATTCACGGGTTAATGCTTCCCATGTATAGTCCTAGTACACTGTATTTTCGTTGTTCCTTTTAAAATTCGTTCGACAGTACACATGTTCCCGCATCTATTACTGCAAGGACATATTTATACGGTGTTGATTAAACAATGAATGAAAAAAGAGGGATTTTTCATCACAACTATGACACACATACATTGTATATAAAATGCAGAACCTGATAGAAAAATGAAGAAAGGATGATGCAAACTTAAAACTTGTGTCAAGCTATTTGTGTACTTTGAAAGAAAAATAGGGTTTATGGTTTACATGATGATGAATTTATGATGGAAGGGTGTGTGAGTCAAAGTTGAGTCCAGAAACCCTCCCATATCATTAAGGCATGTGAATAGTCTATCCATGTCAAATTTCATTGCATACATAAATAGTTTGAAAAAATTTCAACGTTGGCCCCATTCACAGTTCATTCTTTCCCATGTCTAGTCCTAGTACACTGTCTTTTCATTGTTCCTTTTAAAATTCGTTCGACAGTACACATGTTCCTGCAACTAGTACTGCAAGGACATATTTTTATGGTGTTGATTAAACAATGAACGAAAAAGAGGGATTTTTCATCACAACTATGACACACATATTACTTTGTATATACAATGGAGAACTTGGAAGAAAAATAAAGAAAGGATGATGCAAACTTAAAACTTGAGTCGATATATTTGTGTACTTTGAAAGAAAAATAGGGTTTATGGTTTACATAATGATGACTTGATGATGGAAACAAGTGGGTGTGTTAGTCATATTTGAGTCTAGAAACCATACCATATCGTTAAGGCATGTGAATAGTCTATCCATGTCAAATTTCAGTGCATACAGAAACAATTTGAAAAAATTTCAATGTTGGCCCCATTCACTAGTCATTGTTTCCCATGTCTAGTCCTAGTACATTGTCTTTTCGTTGTTCCTTTTAAATTTCGTTCGATAGTACACATGTTCCCACATATAGTACTTCAAGGACATATTTTTATGGTTTTGATTAAACAATGAACAAATAAAGAGGGATTTTTCATCACAACTATGACACACATATTACATTGTATATAGAATGGAGAACCTAAAAGAAAAATGAAGAAAGGATGATGCAAACTTAAAACTTGTGTCAAGCTATTTGTGTACTTTGAAAGAAAAATAGGGTTTATGGTTTACTTGATGATGACTTGATGATGGAAACAAGTGGGTGTGTGAGTAAAATTTGAGTCCAGAAACCCTCCCATATCATTAAGGCATGTGAATAGTCTATCCATGTCAAATTTCAGTGCATACATAAACAATTTGAAAAAAAATCAACATTGGCCCCATTGATCACAGGTCATTGTTGCCCATGTCTATTCCTAGTACACTGTCGTTTTGTTGTTCCTTTTAAAATTCATTTGACAGTACACACGTTCCTACATCTAGTACTGTAAGGACATATTTTTATGATGTTGATTAAACAATGAGCGAAAAAATAAATATTTTTCATCACAACAAAAAGTTCAAACGAAACAAGGTCGGGATCAAATATATAGAGTGGGTGTGTGAGTCATATTTGAGTTTGGAAACACATGTTCTTCTTGCCACATAACTCATGGGCCAAATTCCCATGTTTTCAAATAGTTTCAATGAAGATTCTATAGAAATGAAAAACACGTTCATCGAAACTTCGTTGATGCAATACTATGACAACAATGATGACATCTACGATCATGATGGTATAAAAATGAATGGGATTCTCTTGGTTTCAAGAATAATTTATTCTCTACTGAGCAAGGAAAACCATGTGAAGGTGGAAGCTCATATGGCCCCTCCCCTCCCCATCACATCACTCTCAATTCCCCAATACCCAATCTATAAAATAGAAAATAATCTAAAGCAACCTAGTAAGATTCATGCACAAAAACTACAAAAACATATGTATAATCATCCTTATTATGTATCTTCTTCTTCATCAAACTCGACATATTTATCATCATCTGGTTTCAAAATGGCGTTGAAAGGATTTACGATATCATCATCATCATTAATGTCATTTTCGATCATATTTTCATCAACATCATCATCAAGAATTGCATTGTCTCCTACTCCTGGATCATGATCTTCTTCGTCTTCTTCTTTTGTTGAAACTGCACGATCTTTCGACTCTGTCTAATATGGTGAATCATATTCTTATTCAATATCATCTTCTTCCTATACATGAGTATACTTAACTGACCTTCCTCTTGGATCATAGATAACAACAAATGACCAATCCCTCTCACCTAGAACATTTGAGTAAAAGACCTGCTCACATTGGCTTGGAAAAACACAGCAATCATGTCCTCTTTCAAACACCATTGTTTTAATCATTGGAAATCAATTGGAATGTTGAATAACAGTTCTTTCCTCATCGCGTTCATGCATTCGTAACCTATACCATTTGACGTCGAACATAACTAATTTGAAGGAATTAAAGTCACACTCAAGTATATCATTCAAATACCCATAGTATCTATTTTCAGATTCTCAAGGATGCCTGTCAATCCTAGAGGAAACATTAGTGACCTGGAATACTGCAGCTATCCCAATATCATAATTTTTCCTGGTTTCATCCAACTGTTTGATGCGAAATTTATGACCATTGCACCACATAGCCTTGTGGTGTTTCAGCTGCAATATGCCATATATGTAAAAGATGCATTGTCAATTAATAAATTAACATATTTATATAACTTGGAAAGTATATGAAAAGACAATACACATCTAGTCAGATTAATATAATATAAAATAACTGAATAAAATGGGTGAATTTGCTTGCCTGTCCATCTTTCAAACCATATGCTAAATCGATTTCCCTTTGCGTAACATTGGCATTTCTGTTATGACAAGATTCTCTAACCAATTTAGACAGTCGTTTCCATGATAACCTACCGCCATGATGTTGTTTACATCTTTGAATCCATACATTCATCCAGTCAAGATTGTTTGCAATGTATAAATGCAATGTATCCCAATCATGAGCAACTGAATCAAAAAATCATAAATATTCACCAATATTAAATATTAGTTATAACGTCCATGGTAAATATTAATAATTTATGAAATAACATATATTAATATACTAATGAGTATGATCATATACACAAAAAAATGAAAATTTATATGTATTAATATAAATATCTAGAATTATTGATATATTACCTCTCATTTTTTTCATTCTACCTTTCCCCAACAAGTGCT